>JARYHS010011408.1:271790341-271810918 GCA_031002005.1 Vandiemenella viatica | reverse complement strand
CCATTAAGAGGCTGTTTTCAACAGCAGGCTTGTAAGCTTCTATCGCATGTTAATATTTATTTTTTAAGGTTCCGTACCTTCTGAATGAAAAATGGAACACTTATAGATTTGCTCATTTGTCCTTCTGGATGTCCGTAAATCTGTTACACCCTCGCAACCTGACCCTTTAACTTAGAGATTTGTATTTTTACACTAATTTAAAAACCTTAATTCACCTTTAAAATAAATTTTGGGGTAATGAAAATAATTTAGTGTGATGCCGAAGAAAATATTTCCATTACATAGTCCTTTAAGATATCAAACAATGGTTGTCTACCCACCATCTCTCCAAAAGTTTTGTTTTTTTCTCTTCATCCCACGATTTGTGGAAACATCTGGAGAAAAGCCATAAAGTATAACATTCTCCCCCCCTTTTTTATTTTACGAAACTACTGATCCGAAAATTACTAAAAAATTTGCAGTTACATGTATTCTGCTAAAACACTGACCAATTGCTCCGGCCTCTAATAAACACAACGTCGAGGAGGCATAAAGAAAAATATTAATAGTAATAATTAATAAAAAAATGAAGCAGCAGATTCTCCGGGAAAACCCACGGTTACATATCCGTCTATTAAAGTTTACCCGAAAGCAATATCAATATTCCTGCAATTTATCGTTTTCGCAAAATAACTAAATAAGAGATTTTGACATTTAACCATGTACTTTTCTCTATAACAAATTATTTGCTTAATCTGATGGGGAATTTAATACAACGGATAGTAAATATGTTGTGAACATATATTTTTGGATATTTTCCTAGAATTTCAAGACATCTATCAATTTTTTCAACTAAATTTTTTGTGTTTAATTTACATATATCATTTTTTTTTTAAATTGGAACTTTTATAATGAACTCAATCAAAATTAACTTGTTATTGATTTTTATTTTGTATTGAAATACATTTAATATAAAAGTACCTGGGTGACCGTTCTTCGCCTAGCGTCTTTAGATTTATGTTCAATATGCAGGATTTAGAGTAAAGTTTGATTAAAGTTTTTCTTGAAGGCTTCCTAGACATTTTGAAAAGAACAATTCTTTGCACTAACCAAAGGGAAGCTTAAATAACATTAGTAGGCTTAGGTACTAGTACCTGAAACTTATACGAGTGTGTTTAGATCCGTTCCAGAGAATTGCTCTTTTCTTTTGGGGAAAATTGGGTTATAAACTAGAAAAGTAAAACGTTATCTACATATGAAATTTCATCCAAATCGCTAAAGCCATCTGGTTTTCCACATAATAAATTTCTTTTTAAGAAAAAAGCTATTATCATGTTAAATAGAAATGTTAATGCTAATCAGGGATTAATTAATGATACAAGATTAGTGGTAATTCACTTAGAGCAATACATCATCAGTGTTAAATTCATCCATTCCGATAAAATTTTTGCTCATACCTCGCATTAATCTCACCTTTCCTGATCAACCGTGCCTTTCCAAATGATAAGAAAACAATTCCCAATATAAGTAACCTTCATTATTAACATTAATAAAACACAAGGTCAGACGCTTCAGAAAGCAGGATTGTTTTTATCAGAACCTGTCGTGGCTTTTTCACGAGTTTGTAGACTCATTTATGCTAAAGAGAACCTACGGTCAAAAAGGCAACGAAGATCACATTAAGACTGTTAGTATTGTTTTCAAAGAAATTTCGTAAAGAAGATTGAAAAAAGGACATCTGACAGAGTTAATATTTTTTAAATCTCTACTATTAAAATGTTTTATAATTAAACATGTAGTAATTAACGACTTTTTACAATAAAAGTGATATTTATCATTACTCTTCAAAATAAAGTACCTTTCATTAATAAATACTTTCATTTACTTATTTTCACATTATCATATTACCATTCGGTGACTAACCACGATACTATTCGCACGGGTCAGTTAGTGTACAATAATTATTCCTTTTAATATATAAGAGTTCCTTGCTGTAGCCAAAGAGAACTTAAATAACATCAGCCCAGCTTACTGGTATCTGAAACTTCTACGAGATGGCGTTAGTGCCGTTTCCAAGATACACGATACAAAAATTGCTGATCTTTTTTGTGAAATCACGTTTTTGCAGAGAAGACACCTATTTAGGTAAACTTAAAAAACAAAAAGTTTATCTACATGATACATTAACTACGCATATTCAGCCTTTTATACAAACATCAAAAGTGAATCCAGAATAATAATATCGTAAAAAATTGTTACTAGTATAAATGATACGTCCGTTTACAAGTTGTGTTGAGTAATTTGTAATATCTGATAGCTGCAGAATAAACGTGTATTAAAGTCAGATGTGTAAAATTTAGTTGCGGTCGTGTGACTGTGTTACTCTTGAAACAAAAGTAACAAGAAATAAAGCAAGGCAAAGTATGAATTTTTTATTAGATAAAGGAAGCAATACGCAGGAAAGATTGGCCGTATTATAATTGCTACCAGAGAGCTAGGCTTAAAAGATATTTATGAATAGACGTGGGCAAAGAATGTTTCCCACCGTGGGAGAAGATATAAAAAAAAGTCGCGAAGTTTTATATTGATTTAAGACGCAGTGAAGAATAGTAAACGACTAATATAGTTAGATAAAAAGGTGCGTAGAGTTACATTTTCCAAGGAGAAAGTTACAAGGTTTTATTTATGTCAACAGATAACTCCGTTTGAAATCCCAACGCACGGCTACAGAGTTTTTATTGATTTCGCCTAATAACGCCAAATATTAGTAAACACTTGCTGAGTGAACACTTTGGACCATCAGCTCACTTATAGACGACACAGATCCATTTAAGAAGCAATAGATTCATTCAGACGTCTATCTCTAAATCCTCTTACCTTGGATCGAGCGTGATGGGTGAACGGTTAGCGTTCTCGCCTCGCATTCGGGAGGACGCGGGTTCGAATCCCCGTCCGGGCATCCAGATTTGGGTTTTCCATTGTTTCCCCAATCACTCCAGGTGAATGCCAAAGTTCCTTGCCCCAATCCTATCCCACCTCTAATGACCGCACCGTCGACAAGACCTAAAGCCCAAGCAAAAAAAACTTTTACTTTGCGAAAATTTTGTAAAAAAAAAAAAAACAAGGGTATTAGTATTTATTGATGCAGTTCAATAATTAATTTAACATCTGGATATGTGTGCCATTTCCTCAATTGCGATAGGATCAATTGTTACGAATAATTGTCACGCCAATGCAATGGAATTTGTTACTTTTATTTCCCGAACGCGTTTCACTTCATTCCCTGAAGCATCATCAGCGGTTCAAATGTAAGCAATGAAAAATACAGAACCGTTGAAGATGCTTCAGAGAATGAAGTGAAACTCGTTCGGGAAATAAAAACAACAAATTCAGTTGCATTGGCGTGACAATTTTTCATAAAAATGTATCAATAATGGGTTCCTTATTTCGCCGATGACATTCCATATTATTGAATGACTGGAACTTGGTTTTATAATATTCAAGCTCTGTTGCAGAAGTCGCTACAGTTAAACACAGTATAAAGTATTAATTTAAGGAAATATTATAGAAGGGTAGAATAATTAGTATGCTTTTTTGTTATTTCTTGCAATCACGTTGCAGAGAAAATTATGTAGATAGAACAGCTTCAATGGTAATATTTTTCAGGTATTTTGCAAACACTGTAAACTATACAAAATATGGACCCATCCTTGAATCAGTTGAAATTGGTTCTACAACGGTTTTTTTTTTTCATGTAAGCTGGAATAATGTGTAACTTGGAAAGTATTGGTAATCATTTTATTTGATACTAAACCTCATGAAGAATAATTTAAAAACCCTAAAGTCCTCAAAAAACATTCAAAAAAATGCTTTTTTAAACATATATAAAACATATACAAAATAAATCTGATTCGTTAACATACTCATTTGTAAGGCTCGTTTCTGTCAATAATTATCTTTCAGATAGAAATCTCTTCTACTGCTGCTTTCCGCGGAAACGGAGCAGTAAACCAGACTGAATAGCTTCGGTTTTCTTAAGCAAACGAACAAAAAACTTAATTGGGATTCATTCCGGCTGTTGAATAGCAATTTAAATTTCCAGAACGCCGGAGTATTCACTATTCCCCCAGCAAAGACTCACCTGACGGGGGAAGAAGGGGGGGGGGGGAAGTCGGAGAGCTTTAATAACTGTATCTGCCACTTGCACCCAACTCATTTCGGAACGTAATTATCTGTGCGTTAGGCGAAATTGTGTGGCAATAGCAGTATCCGATTAAGACTCACATATAAATGTGATTTTCTCTTATCAGAATAATGAAATTCAAAGGCGATTCCATTTAGGCACAGGTAAGTAAGGCATTTCATTCTCGCCGTTCGGCAATCTATCTCGCTCGTAACGTCTAAAGCCGAATCTTATTAAATCAGTCTATTATCGATGCGAGAAAGGCACTGATGAATGTGTCGGAATGGGACTCCATCAGTGAAATTTAAGATTTATCGGAAACAAAAAATAACTGAAAAATATTGAATAACCTTGTATCTCATTATACGTTTGCTTTAAATGGAATATCGCTTAGTGTATTTACTTATCGATTAGGACCTAATTTAAGAGCTCTTTTATTTTGTATGCTATGAGTATTTAGGTGAAATACTACAGTACGGAGAAACTTATCTTCAGCATAAATGATTGTGATGGTAATACATGACGCGAGCCTAAAAGTATATAAATATAGAAATGTGGTTGTTTAAATATATAATAATTTGTGAATGTCATATATAAATGCCATTTTTGGGAGCTTCTTTAGCAGCAAAAAAAAAAAAAATTACTGTCATCAAATTCGAGACCAAGGAGAAGATGATGTACATAATTATTAATGGCAAGGGACAGGGATGAAAAAGTCGGTAGCAGTTAGAAGGAAGCCGCTGAACTTATGGAAATAGTTGGATCTTATCTGAAAAGATTATTTGTATAGAAGTTACGTGTACGTAACAGTCGTATTCAGTAGTTTGTAATGTCTGAGAAGCTGCGAGATTATAGTGTGTTAAAGTTAAACTTGAAAAATATAGTTGCTTTCATGTAACTGATGGAATTCTTGATGTGAAAGCAACAAGAAATATAAAGCAAGAGGACCATGGTATGGTTTGTCCACCATGTGGGTCACCTGTGTGTGTAAAAAAAGAGAGAGAGAGAGACAAATGACAAAATGAATAAACTTCGCAGTATGCTGTCTACGAAAACATTTCAAGACGTGAAATCAGGATAAATAATTTTATCTCGTGTTCCGACAGAAAAAATATACGTAAAAACAGGGGACGACGGGAAAGCTGGTGGGCGGGCGGGGGGGGGGGGGGAAATCACCGTCCGTATCTGTTGTTTTGTCATGCAGCATAGTAGTAGAGGCGGGCGATGTCGGCCAGTGCTAAGAATTGCGGTTTAAAGATATAAGATATATTTTGAAAGCTAGACTTAAAAGCCATTTACGTCTAGAAAATGGCAAAGCATGTTTCTTATCCTGGGAGGAAGTTGCTAAAGCAGGAATAAAATGGTAGAAATAGCATAATTTACAATTGTTTAATACGCGGTCATGGGTAGTAGTTAGTAGTTACATATAAAGTTTCGAAGTCTTGTAGCTCCCTAGGGGAAAGTTATACGATGCAACGACAATCGTAAAAGAGAGGAAGAAAGTTAACTATCTTTGTTTCTGAAATCACTTCTGACAGATAAATTACTGTATTTCTGTTCTTGTTAACGATTTATTGTACCTCATAGTTTGTACTTCAGAGATAGGTATGCATCCTATATCATTTTCAGCGTGAGGGTGGTATGAAATTCTCTCCCCTCCTTGTCAGCCACTAACAGTATTATTGTATACCCAGCCATTTTCTGTTTTTGCAAGTCAGTTGGTATATTCATCTAGCGTACTTAGTAACGAAAATGTTTAATTTTCGCATATCTCCTGCATGTTCGTAAAATGCTATACTTATCTTTCCTAAAAAATAAAACGATTTTGATTATGTCAATATCATATACCTATTTTTGTTAACTTGAGCTTGTAAGACAAGTGTAAAACATAGATTTGTTTAAAAATCTTTTTTATTTTTAATCGAAAAACTCCATATTTCAACATTTTTTTTTTTTTTTTTTTAATAAAATAAAACTGTGCGGTCGGATCTTCTGAGATAGCGTAAGAATAAGTTTGTGTGCCCGTTCATAAAAGAAGGTGTTAAAATAAAAAGTTGTCAAATTATCTGAATTATGTAAAGTCGTATCGACCTGGTTACAATCCACCCATGTTGTAGCCACCCAGCCTAGCCCGGAAATCCTACCGGGTACAGTTTATTAAGAATCCGAACCACGGAAAAGCTCTTTTGTGCTTTACATCACGCAGCAAGCTGTGCCAGAGGCGAAGGTCGGGTTAGTGGCTCATGATTCCCGCCGAGACTGCGATTCGAACCGGGGACCTTTCTATCTCCACTGAGACGCCTCAACCACTGGGCCACCGGTTGATACATTCTAGATGATTTTTTTTTTTTAAATATTGAATCTTTTCAGATCCAGTTTCATTAATTTTACATACTGGATCGCAGCATATAGAGCAGCTACCTGCTAGATGGCAGTAACTGTCATATTCGTATAACACTCGATGTCATAATCTAGTTATTATAAGTGGTGAAAGTAGTTAACCGCTTAGGATGTAATAAATGAATTTACTGGATATAATTTAGAGGTGGTGAAAAGATGGAGAGGGGCGGTGCGAATGAGGTCTTCTGTAGTATTATATATGTTTTCTAATAATGTATCCCTTCAGACTCAAATGATTTTAGGGGAAAGGTAATGTAATAAGCTGAATGAGGAGGGAGACATACATAGACCGGAGATGACATCAGGCAGGGTAAACAGAACTAGGTTTTCGAATCTTTCACGTATTACGGGGGAAAAATCTATTTTACCTGCTTCGAGAAACAGGGAGAGGTAGGAGTAATAAAATGGGCGTGTGTATTGAGAGTAGAGATGTAAGTGTGAAAGATTTGAAGATAAATGTTTTATTACAAGGTACCAGCAATTTAGGGACTGTGGGCTTATTTGTGCAAGATAAGTTAGGTTCAGGCTGTCATTGCTCAATTCCTGATAAAGTAATGCAACGCTTGGTCTGGCAATAGAGGATGTAGGATCAGTCTCCGAAGATTTCACACGGGAAGATTGGACAAATTTAATGAGTAATGCAGGGAACAGTATGGATAATGCAACGCAGTACGACATGATCAAAGATCCACTGAATAATGCAAAGAGCCAATCGATCGCAATGGTAGATGGTTCGTCCAGGTCATTACCTTTGTTGTTATGACGAATCGTCTTCTGCTGACAGTGCTTGATTGGCTGTAAGCAGTGACTCACCACGATAGATTGCGAATAATTTTTGGAATCAATATTTGAACAGCTAAGAATTAATCTGTTAACGACATAGAAATAAGAACAGTTTAATATCTACTGGCAATAGACACTAAAAAGCTCCAATAACCGATACCATTACAATACAATGCTACGTTTGCATCAGCCTTCTAGCTCCACAGACATACCCCAATCACAACAGCCTTCATATCCAGTCACTATCGTCTCTTTTACACAATTGACCTCCATTCATGGCATGCCAGAGGCGATGCAAGATTACTATGCTCCTCGCCCTAGCAACTTATGGCTTGTTGGGCAACATTATTCCGCCGAAATTGACTCTGCTTCCACTGATCCAGTTAGCATCATCAAACATTTCACTATGAGTTGGTCCTTACCCAGCCTGCACAAAAAGCTTCTCCATCGATACTTATACTATTCCAAAATAACAACTTCCTATTCCCGGCTGTTATACAACTTAAAATTTCCGCTTAAAGGGGCGCAGCATGAAGGATAATGACTTTTAAAGAACCCATCACGAAATACCTACAACAATGCCACAATTTCTGGAGAAGAGTTCTAAAAGTAGGTGTTTATGCGTATCATACTTTCCAGTCTTAATGTGGCAAAATTTCACATATATTTCTAAAAAATCTTCTTTTTTTCTTGTGATCCAATTCCTCGTCAACGTCGAGATCATTAGAGGGGGGAGAGGTTTTGGGACAAGGAATTGGTAGGAATTCGATTTTGGCCTTTTAAAGGATCCATCTCGGCATTCACCTAGATTGATTTCGGAAAACCAAAGAAGGCGAATCAAAAAGTAAGTTACACTTCCAAGTTGTGGCCATTTATGAAAACACCTACACATAGGCAACACGGCTATGTCAACATACAACGTACGTTCAATTTTCCACATAGTCCCTAAGAGACTGTGAATATTTCTCTTAACGGTCAACCAACTTTTCGATTGCGGAGGCGTAGAAATCACCTCCAGCACTAAGTAACCACCTGGAGACAGCTGCTGTCACATCTTCGTCGATTCAGAAACGCTAAACCGGTTGCGTAAAGTAATGAAAGAAAAACGGCGGAGAAATTTGAGCGTCTGTGTGATTTTGTTGCATGATAATGAAACATCTAACACTGTCCGCCGAACCTCCCAACTGCTGCAGCGATTCAAGTGGGAGGGCCAGACTTAGCGCAATGCGAGTATCATGAGTTCGGTAAGCTGAAAAGGGATCTCGGTGGACGAAAATTCCGAAACGATGAGGAGGTGAAAGCAGCTGTCTCCATGTGCTTACATGGTGGTAGAGGTGATTTCTACGCACCCGGAATCGAAAAGTTGGTTGACCGTTCCGAGGAATGTTTACATTCTCTTGGGGACTATGTGGAAGAGTGAACTTACATTTTATGTTTAATCGTAGGTTTTCCCGCGAATCTGAGGCTTGAATATCTTTCGGGGATCAATTGATCATTGTTCAACGAATTTTCGAAAGCGTAACTTGCCATCGTCTGCAGGTTGAGTCTGCTGACCAGCGTGGGGAGTTGTACGATTACCAACCCCACCACCGTTATCGGAGCACGGCGGCGGGAGTGGAGGGGATGGGTCGAAGGGTATAAATACCGCACCAGCATGTCCGGCCCGGCAGTCGCGTCCTGGACTGCACTCCTCACGGTGGTCAGCAGACGCAACCTGAAGATGATGGCTCGTTACGCCGTTGAAAATTCGTTGAACAAGAATCAATTAATCTGGCCGCATGCCCGAGATATTTACATTGTATTTTGTCATAGCCGTGTTCCCTGTGTGCAGATGTTTTCGTAAATGGCATAACTTGGAGGTGTAACTTACTTTATGATTCACCCTGGTAAATCCGAATGGCCGGACGGGGATTAGCCTCCTGCTTATTGGAGCATATAAACTTCTCAAGAGCATACAGAATGTGTTTTAAATAACGAATTACCTTTTACCAGTGTTATTTGTTCCAAGCGACTTTTAATCTGACAGCTGCACGATGCTTTTCTATTTGAATGGTTTTAACATGGATTTTTCGATGTAATTATGTCAAAAATAAAAGGCAGAGAGTTTTTCTCTCATCAAGATGATTAGAGACATTTAGTCTCATAATGTGCGATGACAGCACTTTCTGGTTTACCCACAAGCCGGAAGCAGCAGATTGTACTGAGACGGAGAGAGGGCAGTTAAGTAGGTTCTCTGGCTACTTGGTGATGGGATTGGCGCTACGAGACGCGGCTCCCCACCAAGACACTTAGAGAGAAGTTACCCGTGGCTTAAGAGCAGCGATTGCGCCCCGAGACAACAGTTCCGGAGGTCGGAAACAGGATCCATAGTGGCTAGTTAGAGAAGCTGTCAGAGTTTTAACCAAGCCCATATTCTCATCGCCCAAATTATAAATCCATAAATTAAATAATAAATAATTTAAATTTGATAGTAACGAAATATCACCGATTAGTTTGATCATCAATGCTTAGTAATTTCTGTGAGTGGTACAGTATGACCGAAATATTTAAGTTCGACTAGAATGCAGGAGATTCTGTTTCCGGAACACAATACATGTACTAATTTTTGCTCCAGCAACATAACCAGCGCATATACTGTGTCGAAACCAGAAAGACATGTGATAGATGTAAGGGGGCGTCTATAAATTACGTGAGGTGAAATAGGGGAGGGGGGTCCGGCGAAATCTCACCTAATCTCAAAAAAAAATCTCTAAAAAAAGGTCTCAAAAATTGTGAGTGTAAATTCTATGGGGGGAGGGGGGGTCTCACGGATCAGATCTCACCAGAGGGCAGCAGGGTCGGACCAGATCTCACGAAATCTCACCAGAAGGGGGGAGGGGGATTCGGAAATCTGGAAAAACACCTCATGTAATTTACGGATGCCCCCTAAGTAACATTCCAGTGTCAAGGTCTGGCATTCGAGGGTACGTGGGTTCAAATCCTCGTTCGGCCATCCAGATTTGCTTTTCCCATTGTAACGTACCTCGCTACTATCGTCTTTTGTAACAGTCTTTAGTTAGCTTTTTAGAAAACAGTATAACTATATAAATCCTTTTTCTCTTAATCCTTAGTTTGGCCGTTACTTATTTTTCAAACCAATGAACAATATTCAAACATTTATTATCATTGACCGTGTAATACTACTTATTCTAAAAGACCACATTACCTTTACGTGAAATAATATTGTAGTGGATTGGTTGGTAGGGGAAGATTAATTGTTTACCTTGCATAATTTAAATCGCCACCTTCCTCTACCTTCTGAAAAGCATATAAATTAATTTGAGTAAACAGAGGTAAAACCATTACTTCTGTTATTAGTATTTGAAAATGTCCTAAAATTATGGTTTATTTGATACTCATGAAACCTTACAGACAGAGATATATTTATCGTTAATCTTAAACATCTGTCTGCAAAAATAAAATTCAACGCAACACCTCGTCCTACAGTTGCAAAATAGCAAACAAACAATTATTGTTAGTTTAAGCTAAGAAATTGACATACATGTACATGAACTTTACAAAGATTTACAAATTTCATACGCAGCTGAAGCAAAAAATCTCTTATGCATATTGAGAGCGATTCTTGATTTTACAGTGATAACAAGTAAACATCAAATTTGGCTGTATTTTATAGGGCGCCAGGGAATTAATTTGTTCCCACAAAGAATAGTTATTGACAGTTTGCATACATGGAAGCCTGTCTTTCAATTCAAAATAGAAAAAGAAAATAAAAAACCACTCGGCTATTAGACACAACTAGCTCAGAAATTTATGTCCGGCGGCACAAGAACTCTCGCTAAAAGGGCTGTCTCAGTGATTCGTCAGAGTACACACTGTTTCGTGGATGAATAATTACCGTGTCTGTCTTGGCTACACGAATCGTCGCAACAAGGGCGCTACCGTCACTCAAATTGCGCACCTGTCCAGGTACTGCAAGGCACTTGTCACGTCAGCCAGCACATGAGACAACATCGAGCGGTCTTGGTCATCCAAGCCTCAAGAACGGAATCGTCAACACTGCTCTCGCAAGCAGTGGCCAGACCGCCCGTCCTGGAGGAAGTGAAGTCTCCTCTCTTATCCAGAAGGTCCCTCTCTTCTCCGCGAGTCCACGCATACTTTCTTATCGACGTGTATCCTGGAAAGACAAAATTTGTAAAATTTCCAATCATGTGAAGAAATAAACAGATGGGATTGGCTTCGCAAAAGCTTCCTCTCTTTGCTGGCGAAAGCATTGCATATCATTTGCTAAGAGTCTTCGAGTTCTATCGGTATTCCTAGGGAGGATACGTAGGAATAATTTTTCCCACGATACAGCGAGCGAACGGCGCAATTAAGAATTCCTTCTGCAAAAATTTCAGTGGCCACCCTTTCTCACGGGTATAAGCGTCGCCTCGCCAGCGATAAGCCCCAGCTTTTGTCTCGGCCTACCGGTCACTTCCAGCTCGAGCTAACAGAACTCTTAGCTAGACGCGGATTCCTGTATCCAGCTCGAAAAAGAACTCCCATTTATTTCTTATGTTTACTAAACCAAATTCGACAATAATTAAATTAAATATGTTGAAGACGACCCATACTAGTAATGCTGCAACGTCCCTCTCTTTCCTCACAATAGTCAATATTTATTCATTATTTTCTTTGCACAATTTAAATTCAATTAAAAATTTCTTGTTACATATACTGATAATTGAACGCACATATCATTCATTTAAAGCGCCGCTGAAGCATTCATTCTGCCCATAACGGCTCCTCCATGTCTTTTGCCGTTCTCCTCATTTTTTTTTCTGCTTATATCATCTCATTGATATATATCATCTATGGATCGCTTTTCCTTACTCCCTACGTAACTCAGAATAATAAAATTATTTACAAAAAAACATACCAATCCTTTAAAATACAATAATAACTGCCGTTTTTACGTTATTTGGTTGATGTGTGTCCGTTATACCATAAATCACCGAAATAATTTCAGGTGAACGTCGGAGTGGTTGATTCAAAAGGACATGACCGTATTCCTTCCCGTTATTTCAGATCCCCAATTCTCTTCCAACTTTAATCACATCGATGAAAACGGAATGAAGTAAAAAGCGTATGTCGTTAAGACAAACAGCGTTAAAATATCAGAGACACACTAAAGACACGAAAATTTTCATAAGTTTCACCGGAACTGGAATTTTGGCCAGTGAAATGCTTTCATACACATGTAAGGTTTGAGAGTAGCCAAAATAAAATGCATTCGTAGTTTACTGATAGTATTGAGAGAGCATGATAAGGTCAGAAGCTCTCGGTTTTGGGACTGTTTAGTCTAGAGGTTTCAAACTCAGGAGGTGCCCCCTCCAACACATGTCATTGGAGGTGTTGACGATACAGTCGTATAAATTTTAAATGAAAAATCCGTCTTTTAGCAACTGGTTTTTTTTTATTATCTCTCAGACGCGTTTCGCCTCCTCTGAATGGGGCATCGTCAGTGAGTGTGAATGTATACATGTGTTATTAATACAAAGTTTACAAACATTACTATATACAATTAAATATTTACAAGGTACAGTCGGGGACAGAATTCGAGAGACCCCTCGCCTTTCTATTATGCTTCGTTCTAGACACGAATACCGCATGGGACAGCATAACTGGTAGGTGGTACACTAAATTCATGATAAAATAGACCTCTCATACCCAGCACTTTGACCCAAGACTAAAAAAATGAGCCCGCGCAGCAAGAAACGCGCAGACGCTCAGAGCGAAAGTCGGAGTTCTGCAGTAAAAATAATCACGAATATCACCATTTTAGTCATAATAATTATTTAAATAACCAAATTGATTAATTATAGAGAGATGGTAACACTTTAATCGTAATTTTGATAACCGTTGCGTATTTTTTTTCCCCTCGAATAAACAGTTAACAATTCGCTATCAAACGCAATTTTATGGCGAATACAGAAAAGAATCGCTAAATTACACACGGAAAACCAATACGAGAGTTTGAATGGACTTAGTTACACTTTCTAACGCTGCAGCGTTATAGAACTGTGCGTGTGACAAATACACACAAAGGTTAAGGGTAAGTAGAAAGAGCATTCAAAAATGAACTCAAAAGGTAAACTAAGTCACGAAATATAAATAAACTATTCCCAGAAAATTAAATGGTGCGGAATATTAACACCTTAATTTTGTTTTCATCATACAATATTTAGAAGGTAAGCTAAACTTGAACGCAGTAGCAACAGTTTTAGTAGTAATAATAATCATTAAGAACAGTAAATAAATAAAAATAACCGTCTGCAATGTGAATTAGCGGTTCCACATTTTAAATCTGGTTGATGGAAGTAGTAAAACTATCATCTCTCTCTTTGTTTCTAACTAACACTGATACTTCTATAAAATTTTCTGTCAAGCTTTATTTCCTGCCGTCCAGGCCCGATGGGTTATAGGTAACACTGTTGCCTGGCATTCGGGAGGCCGTGAATTCAAACCCCGTCGGGGATCCAGTTTCAGTATTCCATGATTTTCGTAAATCTCTCCAGCTGAACTCCAGAAAAGTTCCTTCAAAAAGCGGTGGCTGAAATTCTTACCCGATCCTAGTTTCCAATACTATAAGGATTCATATCACATTGCCACCGAAGATATGACGAAGACAAAAAAAAAAAAAAAAAAAAAAAAAATAACGAGGTGGGTATGTGGTATCCGGCTATCGGGAGGATATACGGTTCTAATCCTGTATAATTCTTTCGTCTGTTATCTGTGTGAACCTCAGGTAGCAATATAAGCAAGTTAGTTGAACGAGGATGAGGAAAATCTCATGCCTGAAATGTCTGATAATTTCCTTGTTCTGTGGTCCTACGGAATTGTCTTCCGTGTTGGCAAACTGCGACCGCAGACACATTCACAAATTCCTTCGCAAGAGTCCCGACCAAGATACTTAAGCAGGCGGTAGCAGTGTAGGGGCTAGAACACTGTCATCGCATTGTAAAGGCCTCCTGCCATATCCCGTATATCCCTTCCAAACCATTACCCTCTCGGATAGGAGCAATACACCCTCCACCACACACTTTTAGTGAATCGCGGAGTAATAATAATAAAGTTAAGATCGTAATCTTTCACGGCGTTGTATATTAATAAATTTCTCTCGGGCATCCAGCCGTGTTAAGATGTTACATTTTTGGGACGTTTCGAAGGCGTCCAACTCTGCCTTAATGATTGATATTTGGTTGAGAATGAAGGCAGAGTTGGACGCCTTCGAAACGTCCCACAAATATAACATCTTAACACGGATGGAAAGCCCGAGAGAAATGTATTAATAATAATAAAGGTCACTGATTCGAGTTCTTCTGCGCATATGGTTGCTTTTGAATGAGTGTAGTGTTCGTCTTGTGTTGACTTCACAATAGAGTTCCACATTACCTCAACAAAGGCTGATACAATAGTCAGCAGGTTAAATGGTCAATGGCACGGAAGGTCATAAAATATTTACATCAGCAGATGGAGGCATGTCAATTTTCAATAACGTGCACACGTGCACTTCCAGTTTATTTTTTTATTTTTTTTCTTCTTCTTCTTCTTTTAAATAGCTCCATTATCACGGAATATTGATTAATTAATTTTGTAATCAAATAGTGCAAGTAGAACATTACAAGACGCAATGTGGGTATGCTGAAGTTAAAATCCTCGAGAAGTAATTTTCAGAAATTTTTAATGACCTATACATATTAGTTCAATGTTATTTTTCAACATTTTCATCGGTCTTCTAATTATGATGAAGTAACTTTAATATGTTATATGAAGTTGTTTCTGTTACTTTCGGCAAATGACTGTCACTGTATTTGTAGGTGCTCGTAATTCGAAAATGGGCATATTTCGTGTAGGGATGGTCATATTCACAAATTTTATTAGAGCTAATTCTACTGAACAAGTGTTCTTCACTTCCTCAGAGCCACTGGTAAATAAACACTTCCCCGAAACTTATGACGGACGGTTACTTCCTCCTTGCGTCTGAACTGAGCCAGCAGGAAGATCTTCTTCTTACGAAATAACCACGCATAACGTTAAAGAGATTAAATCCTATACACTCTACTGAAATTAAATACCCCTCCCGTGTGCACTAAACAGATTCACTATAGTACGCCTACTTTCCAAATTTTTTATCCTAATACGTGTTTAGAACTCAGCCATGTTACTAGTTGGCACCAAACAAGGAATATTTTTTTTGTGAGATGAGGTGGACCAGCGAGATATTTTTGAAGGAGGTCAATTGCCTTTTGGTTCAATAAAAATGTCTTTAAATTTTTAATGGCATTCCTCCCGATAGCCATTCATCCAGCTAAACCGTTTTGTGTGTTTATCCTGTGTACTGATGTATTTCCAAATGCTTTTTGCTCATACAATTGAAAGACGATACAAGACATACCACAATACCGATTAATCGAAATCACTCCGTGAGTGCTGGGATGATTCTCTGGTATGGCCAAGGCTGAATTCCTTCCCGAAACATGCCCCAAGTCCTTTTCTCTCTATAATGATTTCCACGTCGACCAGCCCTAATACAACACCGAACTAGAGACTCTCCACATGTCCCTTCGCTACCATGTTCGGCCGTCGAATAAGATAAATCCAACAAGGAAAAGGTCTAAAACACACCACAGAGATGTAATTATTTTTATTTGAGCAATTATGTTTTTCTTCTAGCTTTACATCTAATCGAGGTCATTAGAGGCAGGAAAGGACTGGGGACAAGTAATGGGGAGGAATTCGTCCATGGCCTTTTGAAGGAACAATCCCGGCATTCGGCTGGAGTGATTTGGGGGAAACCATCTAAAACGTTTACCTGGATGGCTAGATGGGTATTCGAACCCACGACCTCCCGAAAGCCGGATACCACATACCCACCACGTTATTTTTTTTTTTTTTTTTTTTTTTGTCTTCGTCATATCTTCGGCGGCAATGTGATATGAATCCTGATAGTATTGGAAACTAGGATCGGGTAAGAATTTCAGCCACCGCTTTTTGAAGGAACTTTTCTGGAGTTCAGCTGGAGAGATTTACGAAAATCATGGAATACTGAAACTGGATCCCCGACGGGGTTTGAATTCGCGGCCTCCCGAATGCCAGGCAACAGTGTTACCTATAACCCATCGGGCTTGGACGGCAGGAAATAAAGCTTGACAGAAAATTTTATAGAAGTATCAGTGTTAGTTAGAAACAAAGAGAGAGATGATAGTTTTACTACTTCCATCTTCCAGATTTAAAATGTGGAACCGCTAATTCACATTGCAGACGGATTTTTTTAATTTATTTACTGTTCTTAATGATTATTATTACTACTAAAACTGTTGCTACTGCGTTCAAGTTTAGCTTACCTTCTAAATATGGTATGATGAAAACAAAATTAAGGTGTTAATATTCCGCACCATTTAATTTTCTGGGAATAGTTTATTTATATTTCGTGACTTAGTTTACCATTAGAGTTCTTTTGAATGCTCTTTCTACTTACCCTTAACCTTTGTGTGTATTTGTCACACGCACAGTTCTATAACGCTGCAGCGTTAGAAAGTGTAACTAAGTCCATTCAAACTCTCTTATTGGTTTTCCGTGCGTAATTTAGCGATTCTTTTCTGTATTCGCCATATAATTGCGTTTGCTAGCGAATTGTTAACTGTTTATTCGAGGGAAAAAAAATACGCAACGGTTATCAAAATTACGATTAAAGTATAATTAATCAATTTGGTTATTTAAATAATTATTATGACTAAAATGGTGATATTCGTGATTATTTTTACTGCAGAACTCCGAACTTTCCCTCTGAGCGTCTGCGAGTTTCTTGCTGCGCGGGCTCATTTTTTTTAGTCTTGGGTAAAGTGCTGGGTATGAGAGGTCTATTTTATCATGAATTTAGTGTACCACCTACCAGTTATGCTGTCCCATGCGGTATTCGTGTCTAGAACGAAGCATAATCGAAAGGCGAGGGGTCTCTCGAATTCTGTCCCCGACTGTACATTCTACTTACGAATTTTTGGTTATGACAGTTACATGTTGATCAGGAACAGCTCTCCTTGTATGTTTTGTGTAGCCCGATTTGGTGTTGGTTTTCTCATCCCTCCTATTCCACTTTTGAGGTCACTATTGTAATGTGTTTCTTGCTTTTTGCACTTTTTTCTTCTTATATTGCATATCACAAATCACATTCCTCACTATTTACATTTGTGTACAGTGGTGCCAACTTCATTTTCGTTATGTTGTAACATCTGTGTCTGTGTTGTTATTAAATTATGTCTCTGTTTGTGTATTGTAAGTGATGTGATTTACTTCTTTGTGTATTCTCTTCGTTTGTCAGGATTATTCTTCAGTGTTTGGAACAGTGTTTCATTTGTTAAATGCGTGAATTCGTTAAGTACATTTTGCTTTAATCCGATTGCTTTTTGGATGTAGTAACTTTCCTGGAGTGTGAGCAAGTGTTACTTGTGGTTGTTTATTTTCATTATTCTCATGTCTGTCTGTATCGTGGTGGGTTGATGGTTGTGGTCAAATAAGTGTTCAGCAAATGTTGAGTGATTTGTACATTTTATAGCCCTAATGTGTTCTTTGTATCGTGTAGTGAATTTTCTGCTTGTCTGTCCTATGTCCTCTGTCCTGTGCAAGAAGAGCTCTTCCTGATCAACATGTAACTGTCATAACCAAAAATTCTTAAGTAGAATGTACCTTGTAAATATTTAATTGTATATAGTAATTTTTGTAAACTTTGTATTAACAACACATGTATACATTCACAGTCACTGACGATGCCCCATTCAAAGGAGGCGAAACGCGTCTGAGAGATGATAAAAAAAAAGTTGCTAAAAGACGGATTTTTCATTTAAAATTTATTGCTAAGCAACTGCGGAAAGATGGCCAATAAACCACGTAGGATACAGTAGAACTGCAATTATCCGAACCAATTGGGACCGGACCCCATTGGGATAGTACAAAATTCGGATAATTTGATTTTTTTTCGAAAAAGGGTCTAATTTAATTAATTACTGTATGTATTTTGAAAATGGGAGAAAAAAAATATTTTTAAAGAAAAAGAGCTTTTCATTAATTAAATGAAAATGGAACACTTTTACGTGTTAAGCGTACTTACAAGTGCTGTACATTAGTACAGTATTCACGGACCGTACTGTAAATAAAAATCATTGCTTGATGAAAATCTCGATCAAAATAAGCTGTTTGACTGTATTCGTCCGTTTTCGGGCAGCCAAGTCGCGCATCCACTTGACAGTGAGAAGTTGCATGTGATCACACTCGGGCTGACGCTCCATCCACTTCAACGCAGTTTGAAGGCTGACAAATGCTCGACTAGCTGATGGTACCGTGTCAGCTTCAATTACGACATTAAGGTCATCTTCTTCCTCGACACTTTCTTCTCTCACATTTTCATCATCATTTATAATTTGACACCCAGGGTCTGATAAATCGCACACCATCCACTCTCCTATATCTAGATTCGGATATTCAGCGATTAGGATAGCCGGAGTTCTACCGTACCACAGTTATACACCATCGCAGGTGATACATTGTATCTGCTTCGCCGCGGCTTAGAGTTGAAAACCTTTATTCTAACATCATGTACATGATATTAAAAACTAGGCTTTACGTTGTTAATAATAAAATTGTGGTGGGAGAGGGGGAAGGCAGGAGGGGGGCCCTGAAAACAGTTCTTTTAATGGAAGGGGTAGCGGTACGGAAAACTTTGGGAACTGCCGAACCCACAGAGTCCTTTGTTAATTCGAAACTGTGCAGGCGAGTGCATATTTAAATAGATTTCTACTAACTCAAACAGCTACCATCCGGGAGGGTTTTTCGAAGATGCAAACAGGAACAGCAAAGATATATCACATAAGCAGTTTTACTATTCATTGGTCCCTGCAAACCTGAAACCTTTTCAGAAATTTTCAAAAGTTGTAGCACAATTGGCCTAGTAGTGTTCTAGGCACGACTTGGAGTAAGACGAACTTGCGTGAGAACTGATATAAGAAACCAGCCTCGGTTGCGTAGCAACGGTCGCCGGTTCGAGTCCGGCCAAGAGCTGGGTATTTAAGTGTCTTCTGTGCTAATGCTGGTTTTATGGTGTAAGTAGATGAATGCCATTGAAAATTTAAAAAATAAACTGATACAAGAAGGTATCCCACCAGGAAGGTGACGTCAAGCTACTTGAGAAATGCTTCTCATGTCAGCGATGATTTCTTGAAACCAATATCACCTCACCCCAAGGCCACTAAGAAAATGCGGGATAAATGATAAGGATGCTCTCAACAACGAGTCTACACCAGCCATAGGAAGTTAATCTATAAGCCTGGTGGAGTAACAGTCTTGAAACACTCAATCTGATAACCTTTTTTTTCTTTACTTATGGCTTTACGCCTCGTCGACGTCGTGGTCATTAGAAGCGGGATGGGACTGGGGCAAGGAACGGGAAAGAATTCGGCAGTAGATGTATAAGGGCGGTGCGTTGCCAGTTTTTTCCCCATGTATTTCTTATGTACGCCGGTCCGTTGCCAGTTTTTGGACCACCCACGTCGCGCAGGTGTTCGCCTGGCCACTTCTTAACCTGAGTTAGTGTCATAAATCGTACTCTAATGAGGCTACGCGGCACTTCCAATTGATTACGCTCGAAATGCCGTATAATATTCGCTTCTGGGGACCTTGGTTCAATATTTTTTTATAACACAATTTATAATTTTAAAATAGCGTTATTATGTCAAATAATAAGGATTTTTTCTGGCCGT
This sequence comes from Vandiemenella viatica, assembly GCA_031002005.1. NCBI lineage: Eukaryota > Metazoa > Arthropoda > Insecta > Orthoptera > Morabidae > Vandiemenella > Vandiemenella viatica. The sequence goes on along the minus strand of JARYHS010011408.1, from coordinate 271,790,782 downwards.
TACAGTGGTATTTATCCGAAAAAGATCGGATAAGTACTTTCCGAGATATGAATTTTAGTATTAGCGTATGTTTTTAAACTCTGTTTCATTCTCAGCACGAATGTGAGCTTCTAAGGGATAGCCGCCCGATACAGCGCACCTGCATCATAATATTAACCGGCGCGCCTCCCTTCCCGTCCTGAATTTTAAGTAGCCGGCCGCCGCGCCGCCGCGCGCAGCTGCAAGCCATTAATTATCGGGACGCAAAGCGCTTCCCCACCTATCAAAGGCTCCCGCGCCGCCGCGCCACCCTCCCGACCCGAATTTTAAGTAGTCGCTCGGGGGCCGACACTCATAAATATGCCCTTATCCGCGCGCGCAGGCTTCATATTATCTCCTGACTCCCTCGGAAGGTATGTGTGTGTGTTAAAAGCTAAAACATTTTTTCAACTTTCACGGTAT
>JARYHS010011408.1:271621155-271789341 GCA_031002005.1 Vandiemenella viatica | reverse complement strand
CGGTGCCATTATTACATGATCGAGGTTTTCGCAATAACCATCATATCCATTTGTCGCAATTACGTATTTCTGATCAATTATCAGAATTTTTTTATTTCGCTTGATAAAATTGATAATCTAGATTACCCAGATTCATTTGTATTTTTTATGAGGAAAAATAAATTAGTAGATACAGTCGATGATACATTTGTGATGACACACATACATTTTTCCCACTATTTTTCTAAATCACTAGAAAGTCAGTGTTCTTGATTTGGCTGTGTAGACTAGAAAAAGTTTCATATTAAGGGCTCTTTCCTGTGCCCTGGCGCAAGTACGTACTTTAATTTCTAGGCAGCACGGAGGAAAATGTTTGCCTGGAGCACGTTGGTATTTATAAGTACAGCAGATTTAGATTCAAGATGGAATAGGACATATGAAGAAAATGATAGCAGAACATGCAATGGCTGAAAGTAAAATAATAAATAAAATTAATCGGCACTATCCAGCCGTAGATGGGGTTGCATAATCATTATTGACTTTAATACTGGAAGAATGTTGTATAACTGATTTGCTCTTTCCCTTCGTAATAGGCCAATAATGTTTCTCTTTCCTAACGTAAACAATGTTAGCAACAAGAACAACTGGACACCTTATGTAATGCTATCGTTACGTAGCTTTGGGATGGCCAAGAGTGAGACTGTTACATTTAGGGTAGTACGAAACGTGGCGAAGTAATCATGCACAACAGAACAAGAGCATGGAGGCTATTGCATGCAGTAATTGTTACACCGAGCGTGGTGTGTTTGTGTGCTTCCACTGCGAAAAAATCAGTGATGACCACGAACAATCCTCTTTAATAAAATGCGACCGAGTGTGGTGGTGTAACGGTTAGCGCTCTGGCCTCGCATTCGGGAGGACGGTGGTTCAAATCCCCGTCCGGGCATCCAGATTTGGGTTTTCCATGGTTTCCCAAATCACTCCAGGCAAATGCCGGGATGCTTCCTTCAAAAGGCCATTGCCAAATTCCTTCCCATTCCTTGCCCCCCCCATCCTTTCCCGTCTCTAAAGACCTCGCTGTTAGAGAGACGTTAAGCAGATAAAAAAAAGTAATTGTTACATTTTCAAGTAGCTTCAAAGCTCGTCAAAAATGGCGGGTTTATCGTAGTTTCTAACAAATTTTTTTTCTTCCCAATTGCTTAAATAAATCAATTGTTATCAAATAATGATCTAACCATGATTTTGTAATGTTGCACATTTTTCGATTGTAGTTTACATTGCAACTACTTACTGCTTGAAATGACAACGTCAGTAATATGGCTTCATTTTAAAAGAAAAACAAATCTTAACAACTTATTCATTGCTGCACACAAAAATAACCTCTTCATTTACCCATGCCCTATACTATAATGTGATATTCCATTCATTATTCTGGACAAGGCTAAATTTGGATCCAGTCAAAACTTCTGCTAACAATTCAAGTTTTTGTCTCGTGATTCAGGAGAAATGGTAAATATTGTAGGAGGTGGTAGTATGAATAATATCGAGTAAAAAAGTTCATATAAACATGTGTCCGATTTCAATTCATTTTGGAGATGCTGGATTGTTATGCATAAAATGAACCTCAGAAATTAATCAAGAGCACGCAAATTACTTATTAAAGTGCCTTATTCATGCAAAAACACACGCATAAAGTTTAAATTAAATGTTAGAAAATTCCACCATCGACTTCAATACACTTTGCAGCCCTCTTCGCAACAGTACGTGTAGCTTTTCTTAGTAGGTCTTGGTGTACTTTAATGAGGGAAGCAGTGTTTACACAATACAAAATACGAGCGAGTAATTTATCTCTTGCGTTTACTTTTTCTTTGTACACTTCATTATTAAACCATCCAAACACCCTACAATCTCATGGGGTAAGGTTTATTTTGTGCATAACATATCAGCACCTGTATCTTCAAAACAAATTGAAATCGGACACATGTTTATATCAACTTTTTTACTCGATATTGTTGAAAGTACCACCTCCTTCAATATGTACCTTTCCTCCTGAATCACCTTGTATATAGGAAAATAATTTAACGAAAACATCTACATTCGACGAGTTTAAATAAATAAAAAGCAACCAATACTTAAAATGTTAATTTAAACACGATTAATACATTTCTTTCAGTGTTTTGGAAATTCATTTCTTAGCCTAAATAAATAGAACTGTTTTTAAATAAATTAGTAATAACTCTGGCCGTTTTTAGCACACCAATGAAGGCCGGGAGTAATTATAACATTAGCGTAGAGGCAGTGACACATTGGCCAAACTTAACCTTTGTTAGTATTGAAAATATAATGTTCCAAGATCTGGTGAACTAATCCGTATTAGAGGCTAAACTGTGATGTATACTTCCCAAAAAGAGTTTATATATATATTTATTTAAAATGGCATTCGGCCGTGCTAGCCATTCAGCCAGCTCAATGTGTCTGTTTCTCTTACAATGTACAGATTTCTTATAAGTATGATTATTTTCTCCAATGTGTAAGGACGACACAAGACGAACACAGCATTTGATTAAAACCACCCATGCCCTCGGCCGGACTCGAACCGGCGATCCCTGCAACGAGAAGCAAGCACGCTACCCCTACGCTGCCCGAAAAGAGTTTTACTTACCTGCCTGGTTTGGTTGCGAACTTTCCTTTACTTGTCTCCTTCGTTTGCGAAGTTGTTCTAACTTGCCTCCTGTGATTTCCGTGTTTCCTGTACTGTCCCCCTTACTTGCTTCCTTTGTTTGTTTAATTCAACTTTAATACAATTATTCGTTTCCTTAACACATCCACGCGATTGTCCATCAGTCAACCGATCCTCCATTCCTGAGAGTCAATTTCTTTCCAAATATGTTTTCTAGGCAACTGACACTGCCCAAACATCTAGCTACCACAAAAATCTTTTCCCCGCAGTCATTGTGTATGTAGCTAACGTTATTGATATTTAGTTAGTAAGTTTAAGGAGGTGAAAAAGGTTAAACCTTATAGTTAATGTGCATTCATCTCTCAATTTTATGAGTACACTGTCTCAATTGTCGAATACTGCTTATATAGGAAAGAGTGTAGCATGCCATAGACCGATCCTTTTTATATCAACGCGTAATGCATTCTGGTTTAGAACGAAAAATGGAAAATGATAGCTATCACTCTGTTTGTCAAAAATAAGTCGTCTTGAAAACAATCTACTCCGCATTAATTAAATCGCCTCAAGTTTTTCAATATTTAACATTTATCGCAAATACTGCATGAATCCTTCACAAATTGTTTTCCTTCTCTTTACGCAACAAATTACAATCAGTCCGCAGACTCAATTTACTTTTTCTCTATAACAAGGATGTAACAACTCTTTGCCAATGTCAGCGATATCCTTTATATTATAGTGTAGCCAGCTTAACTCTCAATACTTAAATTCTGTAGCTGCTGACCATGTGTATCAACTAGCGTTATAACGGAAGTCATCTTTGGGGATGCAGATGCGAATGTTCAGTGCTTGACATTCAACGATGCGGATGTTTTGCGGAAGCGGAGGTGTAAATATATAAATTTCTAAGTATATAGATTTTAATATTTTTATTAAAAATAAACTTAAAATTAAAATAAGTATATTTTTTATCCCAAATTCTACATTTTTTCATATAATATTGACATATTAATTCCTTTTTTGGGCCATCTTTCAATAACAATAAAAGGTGTGATGATTTCAAAAGTGAATTAAATTACTTGCATAACTACGCATGCTTAAAAAAACCACCTTTGTCTTATAAATTTTGCGGAGTTTGTGGCTCGAATAATTCAAGCGCCAAGCACTAGGCCACTCCACCGCACATCATCATGCCCACCACGCACCCTTCCACCGCTCTAGTGGTCCAATCATAGTGCAACTTGTAGGACCCACTATGATCAGATTTTCCTATAAAGGACTCTTATTGCTCCTTGAAGGAGGATACAGGACTGCATATAGGACGTGTTGGATGTTGTTGGACTTCCATACAACCAACAGAGATCCTTGCCGTCCAACAAGCGATGGCGTTGAATCATGACTGGAGGAAAAATCCTCCGAGTGTGCGATAAGGGCACTGGTGTGCCGCGAGAAAGTACGAGTAGAAAAGATTACTTGAAACATTTCGTTTGAGCGCTTGTAGTAGCGTGAATGGGTGAGTGCATCCTATGGTAGTTCTACACGGATGTCGTGTAAGTTGGACCGTGAGAAGGCGCTTTACTTTACATGCAAGTTCAAACTTGTAAATTCGTCGCTTAAGTAATAATACCATTCAGTTCATTGTTACTATTACTGCAAGATCGTAAGAAATAAAATTGTAGCTTAAAAAACTAAAAACACGCTTTCGTAGTAATGTGAACTAAAAGGTTAAAAATAATCTTTAAATATAAAGATTTTGTTTAACAGTGATGGGACGCCCCACAATACAGGATAAATTCATTTTTTTGAATATACTTAAAGAATAAAGTCACTGATTACGAAATTAACTTTATTGTAAAAAAGCATGGGGTGCTATTTCAGTTGTCTTATATTTCTTGTCGTTCGCTGTTTGTAAAGATAGAGTCATTGTCAAAAGTTGTGTAGAGAGCACTCCACGCTTTTTTTTACATTAAAGTTAATTTTGTAATCAGTGACTTTATTCTTTAAGCTTATTCAAAAAAATTAATTTATCCTGTATTGTGGGACGTCCCATCACTGTTAAACAAAATCTTTATATTTAAAGCTTATTTTTAACCTTTTAGTTCACATTACTACGAAAGCGTGTTTTTAGTTTTTTAAACTACAATTTTATTTTTAACTTTTTAGTTCAGATAGTTTCAAAAGTATGTTTCCTACTGTTGGCTTTTCTTTGCCAATCTCTCTTTATCTTTGTGTTGTAGTTTCATTTTTAATTATTACTCCCACGAGTTAAATACAATTAAATGGCAGCTCAGCCAGAGGTCCAATAGCAGGGTAAATGTGGAAGACTACTCTTCTATAATAGTACGAAGTAATGTTTCGAATACTCACTATTCAACATCACGTTTAGTGACAGCAAACAGAGAAACCTTTCTGGATAGGAGACAGTGGAAGACGATCGTCGTCAGCAACCAAGGCTCGTAAATCACACCCGGGAAACTGGAGATGGTGAAAGTAACGTGAATAGCAGGACGTTGCTTAGAGACTGCTGTATTGTCAACGGTTCTTAAAACGTGTGCAATTTTTTTCTGTTTTTACTGTCAAAGTAATGATAATATCAAGATATAGCTATGAAATTATTGTATTGTAATCAGTTATCAATACATCAGCAAAATTTCAAACAATTCGGACATCTGGAATATGGGGAAAATTAAATTGCAAAATTTCACGACATTCAACCATTTTTCTTTTGTTACTGTCAAAGTAATGAGAATAGCAGGATATAGCTATGAAATTCTTGTATTGTCACCGATTCTTAATATGTGTGCCAAATTTCAACCAGCTCGGACATCTGGAAGTGGGTCAAAATGGAGTTGTAAAATTCCGTTACATTCATACATACATACAAGTCAAGCTAATATAAAGTGTGTAAAAAACAACAACATTGTCGTTAGCTAAGCGACGACGGGCCGAAACTGAAATAAAAGGAAAGAATAATATTTATTACTATGTAAACAAAACCTCCGATATACATCCGCATTAAAATTGCGGATGCGGATGTAGGAATTCGCGCGAAAGTTCCGCACTTGCGGATGCAGATGCGGAGCTCTATTACATCCCTCGTATGAACATATTGTTTTAGATACATATTTTCGTGCTTATTAGTTCTCTTCCTGTTCCATCACAAGCAGCTGATGGGATATTGCAATAGTCGTGCACCAGCTATCTTTTTGTTTTCGCGGAGGCTGTTTCCCCGCTATGCCTTTGAGACGGACCCCTCTGTTTCCTTGATCGTCGCTGGTGATCTGTGAGTCTACCGCAGGAGGATTGTGCGTGGCGGCTGGACGATGAGAGAGCCTCTGACGCACAGGATTGATTGAACGAAGAGGATTGGGGGTGGGCAGATAGACTTGCCAGCAGGCAGGACGATCGCTGTCCTTTCTGCAGCCTAAGGAGATTACTTCTCGTACGATCTCCCCGTTCCGCGGAAACTGATTTTCTGCAGATTGATACCGTATATTCTGAGAAATAAGAGAGAGAAGAATAGAAGCCCTAACGAATTCCTTTAATGCCGTGTTTCTGGACGGTAGTCGCGTGGAAATTAATTCTTTATACAGAAGAGGGCCGACGCCCTCCCTACTGAGATGCGCTGTTAGATTCAAGAAATTTAATTAAACGCTGTCCTGAATTTGCTTTAACATCAATGCACACAATTTGCCTGAATCTAAAAGCAATATCGCTTCTGAATACATCCATGACATAAAATAAATTTTTATCCTGAAAGCCACATAAAAGCGGCGACATTTCTATTTTGATAACACAATAGCTTAGTAAATAAAGATTACCCTTGGTGACTGGTTTCGTGTAATTTCCACCACATGGCAATAATTTTTTGAGAAGTGAGAATTACGTAATTTCGTATAAAAGATTTGCTTCTGAATATTCCACCAGTTAAGCGATGAGATTGGTTTCAATAAATTTTGTACGCAATCTCTATGGCATGTTACTGACTTTATAGGGTTTATTACACTTACATTTGTAATTTATTGACAGGTATGTAAGATACAGAAATTTTAATTATCTGATATCTTTATATATAAAGATGAATGTATGTTTGTTTGTTTGTTATGTTCTTCACACAAATCCACAGTTTTCATCCAATCTCGATGAAACTTTGCACACTTATCCTTTGAAACAAGGAGAAAAATACTGTCTACATTTGGTTGAAAAATTATCTGTATAAATAACACATTTTGTCTCATAACTTCGAAATACGGCGATAGACAGACACGTTGGATATGGACGTCTCCAGACCGTTTTTCCGTGTAGTGGACTGGCAGCTCAGTGGTTAACGTCGTGGTCTCCGGTTCAAATCTCCGTGGAGGCTAAGATTTTAAAAAATTGTTTTTCATCGTAAGAGTCAAGCCTGGGCCGTAGCTTATTCGGATTTAATGTTAAACTGTAGATATTAGAAAGTTAGGGGTGCAATGCGAGGCAAATCGTAGGTAGTCTTGCAATGCTGTAGGTGTACACTTTTTACGTTATAATGATCCCTCAGGTGATGTTTGCAGTCAGTGTGTGTGTGTTATCTGTAGTAATAATACTATAATTACGGAAGTAAGTCTCTGTCTTTTGGTTACGTTTTGATGACTAAATTGCTATATCGTTGTGATGGAATTTTATAAGGAAATCTGTATGAAGGGCACAGGATATTTTTCCAGTATGGTTAACAGTTGTAGTCACGAAATTTTGAGACCTTATCGAATGGTGACAGAAATATGTTGGAAATTGATTCTCATAACTTTGAAATACGGCGATAGACAGACACGTTGGATATGGACGTCTCCGTACCGTGTTTCCGTGTAGTTGACTGACAGCTCAGTGGTTAAAGCGCTTGCTTACGAACGTCGTGGTCTCCGGTACAAATCTCCGTGATGGCTAAGATTTTTCAAAATTGTTTTTCATTGTAATAGTCAGGCCTGGGTCGTAGGTTATTCGGATTGAATATTAAACTGTAGATACTAGAAAGTTAGGGGTGCAATGCGAGGCAAATCGTAGGTAGTCTTGCAATGTTGTAGGTGTACACTTTTTTACGTTATAATGATCCCTCAGGGGTTGTTCGCAGTCAGTGTGTGAGTGTGAAGCACAGTAATATTATTATAAATACGGAAATAAGTCTCTGTCTTTTTGTTACGTTTGACGACTAAATGGCTATATCGTTGTGATGGAATTTTATAAGGAAATCTGTATGAAAGGCACAGAATATTTTTTCCAGTAAGATTAACAGTTGTAGTCACGAAATTTTAAGACCTTATCGAATGGTGACAGAAATATGTTGGAAATTGATTCTCTTCAAGAGACAGGCTCGACGGTACAATGATATAGTGATAGCTTTCCTGTCATATTATTCCGACTCGATATTGTTTGGGACCAATCCTTCGTTACCAACAAGTTTCTATATTTAATTCTTAATCCACGCGTGCGAAGTCGCGGATAACTGTGTATTTTTACGTTTAGATTCCTCGCTTTGGTTTCTGCTTGCTGTACAACATTCAACATAAACAATTACAACAGCAAATGCTTATCGACGAGAAAAATGTCTTTTCAATATGCTACAGTATTTTAAACTGTGAAATAGATATGTTTTACTTTATTTAAATATTGAAAGTAGTATATTTCTGTTAACAAGATGTGTGTAATGACTAAAAACAATATTTCTTCTTACTTAATATTTCTCAGACTAGATTATGCCAAATTCTTTGGTCACTGTTTATTTGAGTTGTTATAAATTATGACATTAATTTACTAAAATTTCGAAATAATGATATTAAATGGGCATCAGGGGGTAGAATCAATGTAGATCGATAGTTTGGTAGCAGAATAAAAACAATCCACACACGTCAATGTGTTGTGAATTATCATAATTAATTTGAAATGAGATAAGTCTAAGCCAGCAATACTAGATTAATATATTGTAATTCCTTGCATTCAACCATTGTAAACTTTTCAACTGCAAGATTTCAATGCGCAGGCAACATTAAATGGATAGTTACTGCTAAGGAATAATTAAACTGATGGGCTATTTTATTTTTCATTTAGGCGATGTAACATGAAACCATAAGATGATCTACGAGTTTAAGTTGCGTAAAATCTTCTCGAGCTTTCGACCGGGATAGCGCGTCAGTAAGAGGCGAGGTTTCGGTGCCTGCCTCTGGCTCCATCTTCCGGCGAAGTGTCGGATTTCTTAAGAGTCCACGCTTATAAGGGCTTCTGTTGCCAGGTGACGTCAATCACTTGCATCTGGGGCCAATCCGAAATCCGACACTTCGCCGGAAGATGGAACCAGAGGAAGGCTCCGAAACGTCACCTCTTACATACTGACGCGGTATCCCGGTGGAAAGCTCGTGAAGATTTTAGGCAACTGACCCACCGGGAAATCCTACATTTATTCATAATCTATAAGTTGTTACTACGTGCAGTTTGGTTGTGATTCCATCGTTGGTTTTTTGATTGACTCATGCACAGATATATATATATAAAAAAAAATTGGTTTTGGTCTATGCGTCACCTTGCTGACATGAGTTATCTCTTTGGGCAATTTTGATGGAATCCGCTCATGGCCTTTTAAATGATGCGCGCACAGACAAAGGTTCTATAATTTTGTATTTTGTCCTCTGTATCAATGGATGCAATCTAACTAATCTGCATTAAAAATATCCTGTATGTTCAGAGATAACATATGCCATCCAAATTTCGTTAAAATCCTTTCATTACATTTTGTCTGCTTCACTGGCAGAAAAAAAATGACAATATTTATTTTTGGTCCCTATATCACCGAGTACAGTACTAATGTATAAGAAGAAGTGTTCTGTATTTTAACCGATTGCATAAACTATTAATATGTTCACTCTGATAAAAACCATTGGTAAGATTTTACGCAATGTGCGAGCAAACAGAAAAAAAAAATAAAAAAAATAAAATCAATTTTTACTACTTTATCGTCAATATTGTAAATATCTACTACAATCTTTGAAATAAATTTAATTTACAGACACAAGTTGTCTTCAGTTTTATTATACCACTTGTATGATGTTCAGGTATATTTTTTAATTATCAGAAAATCATGACAGTTGACTTGCTGAAAAGAAGTCCATGCATTCAACTTTATAACAAATCAATTATGTTAGTTCTAAAAATAAGCGTAACTCAATTCTCCAATTAAGCAGTTCCATTTCAATCAACGATTTCTTGTCTTGAAAATTATTCGCTTATCACCGTATATCTCTCTCTGTAAGCTCCTTAAGAAGAATTTCAGCTGTAAATCTTCCGACTTTGTTGTGATTTGGCACAACAGTGTATAATCATGCTAAATTCATTTAATTTAAGTTAATAATTTGCTTGATAAGTTTTTCATTCAGTTAAATTTTATGTTTACACTTCTTCTTTAGTTCTTAATTATCACGGCAGATTTTAGTTTTCTCGTATAATAACTCTTCTCATTTATTGCTAAAGAGCGCCAAATTTCGGTTTCCTGTCTTTAAAAATAATTTTGGCGTCATATCTGTAACGTGTCATTTGTTAATAACATGTTACATATTTATTTACTTGCCCCATTTTCACACTTATCCCCGGCAAATAGAAACAATCCTTCACTGACATACTTACTATCATCTTGTCTGTTTTATCGCATCATGTACTATCGAATTTTACTTAGGTTTCCCGTGTTTCATGAAACATCTCTCAATCTTCCACTTGGAATGATGATAAGTTCTTAAAGCATTGTTTACTATTCATGAAAGTTCATTAACCTGCTACATTGTAAAATTTTGCCATGCATTGTTACGGAACGTACAGCGCACACAGTGTCAAGAATTTCGTAATTTTAATATTTTGTTCCTCTATTTGCACCACAGTACAAGAATGTAATATGTTGCGTTATTGCCATTTTCTCCGTTTCGTCAAATGTCTGAGACCTCCACATCTAGGTTATTACGTTGTTAGTGCTGTGCCACTACCAACTCTACACTGCAGTAAGATTAGTTGCAGGTATGCCAGGCGTGGAGAGTGATGACGGTCAGTAAGCCTGCAGGCGCGCACTGCCATAAAGAGTAGAGTGGGTCGCAAAAAATTAACACGAGGTACCACCACCTGAAATGAAACATAACAACTTACTACGAGGACCAACCTGCTCTTTTTGGCAACTGTGCACGTGTTTGGACGATGAATCTCTGGATATAAATGAAACATAACGTCAGTAATGAAAAAAAAAAAAAAAAAAAAAAAAATACGCTCCACTCGTTCCACATATTAAAATAGCGACATCGATTTAATTTTATCATTGTAATCAGATCTGTTATTTATTTATTTTACTGTTCGTAGACCTTAATGTCATTGGATTCCAATATGCCGAGCTCGGTGGGTGAGAGGTAAAGCTAGGGGCTGGCATTCGATAGGAACACTGGTTCAAATCCCCGTCTGATAAACGAGAATTCAGTTTCCTATGGTATCGAATAAAGTCATTATTTTAACGTTAGTATTAATTAATAATTCCTTAAGACAAAGTTAAATGATTAAAACTAACAAATACATGCCTCAGATTGCTAAAAAATACCATTCCTACTTGCTGATGTTCACACCAATCACGTCATCGATTGTAGTTTCACCTTTGAAAAGACTATTTACGTTAATATAATTTTCCAGTTCAATTCTGAAAATTGATATATATAGTAATTTATTGAAAACATATAAAATGTAGCTTGAAGTGGGGTTGGTAAGTAATTTTAAGACAATTTAAAAGAAAAGCAACTTTAGTTTTATGGTGAAAAAAAATGTAATACGGTTATTGCTAAATTTAACCCTTTTTTAAAAATCAGCAAAGCGAAAAACTGAATCTACAGATACACACAATACTCATCGACACTTCGTATGATAAGACATTGTTACTCTCTTTACGCAGAAACATTTAAAACAATTGTTTTTCCATTTGCGTTTTCCGACACTAATTATGTGTATAAACTCTTCTTTGGCCAACATTGAGCTACTTTTTTATGTCCACATAGCAGTCTCAAGCCACGATTTTAACACTCTAGCCTACGTTTCCTAAATATCTTTCCTAAAACTGTTCACGATACTAACTATTAAAATGGTCATTTGCTTCGCCATTTGACAGACCATTATGATCCTGGTTATTTTCGCAAACAAACTTCTTTAGCAGCTCTTCATGTCCATTTCGTGTTTTATCGCTCTGCTTAATCTTCAACATCTGCCAATGGAATCACTATTTGTAACACTTTCAGTTATTTTTCTGGTTCACGCGAGTTTCATACGATAACTCTGTACATATAGTTTTTGAATTGATTTCTTACTCTCCTGCCACAACTTTAAGCAAAGACGTTTCTTTTTGTGAAGCTAATCTGATTTTCCTGTTGATCTTCCTTCACCAATCACTCTTAGTTTTATTTTTGTCTGTGATGTAATATGTCCAGAAATCACTGCTAGTGATTGGCAGGACTACGAAATAGTATAGCAATATTACTAACGTTCTATGATTTGCGTCATTTCAATGACGGTTATTCAATTAATTACAATTAGAAATATCATGAATATTCCATAAATTACTGTCGTTCCTTTTCAAATATAATTCATCAATATTTATGTTGTAATTTTACCTCTTTCAATTTTCACCTTAAGCCACTGAACAATAGTAAAGTGTATGACGTTGCAACTTCAATGCACAAAATGCAATAACACATGTATACACATTTTACAGGAGAAACCGTTGAAGATGCTTCTATAAAAGAAGTAAAGCATTTTCGGAAAACGATTAAACGAATAAAAATTCACGTGCTTTGTCAGTATTTATTTTTCAGTATTAATAGGAAAGGATACGAATAAAACGTCTGTTCCAGCAGTAGGAACTACAAATTGCTGTTGTTACAACACATATTTTTTCAAAATTAATAAATAAAACTTTGTAGTTTAGTTTCTACGAATTTCTGTAACATCTACGAATAATGCATGGAATAATGAATCATCGCGACAGAGTGCTCTCCTGACCACTTTATTAAGTTGGTAGGAGCGAATAGGTTACCAAATAAACACTCTAAAACTTATCATAAGTTCGAAGAATTTGCTGAAGACTTTTGAGGATGACGAATAACACACTGTTTCATCAGCGATCAGTAAAATATTTACAACCAGGAAGGATTAAACCAATTCCGTGAAAACATTTCCCTTGAACAGATCCTTGTGACTGTATCTGCGGTTCACAGAAGATTTTTTGTTTTTGTTTTGATTATTGTAGTAAGGTATCTTAACAAAGCAACAGGATATGATCCAAATATTTATTCCTTGTTAATTACGTTTCATAAGCTAAATATTCCCACAAAAAAGGAAATTCTGCTTGAAATATCTTGAAACGTCTTTATTGTTACCATGTACAATCTGAATGGTTGGTGGGTCAATGGGTAAACGTGTATTCAACGCTGAAATCCTTCTACTTTCTCACCAATGTATTATTTATTTTCCGATTTATTCAAGTAATTTCCTCAGGTTCAGATTGTTTTCTTCTACTGTTATTTACACACACATATCAACATATTTATTGCCACATACATTCTAAAAAATTTACATGCAGTACTCTTGATATATCGTCAACTAGCAGTTACCCGCGCTTTCATCCGCTCGGAAATGTCTTATAGTATCATTTTGTTTCATTAATAATAATAATAATAGTAATTCTAATCACACTGGTGTGCAAAACTTAACGACGAAAATTTCGTTCGCGTGTTGAGTCAATGCCTGGTAATTTACTTTGATGAAATGTGAAGCATACATAGAACGAACTTCTACATTGTGGTACAGTAGGCAACAGAAAAAAATACGTGATGATATTTTTCTACGAAGACAGTAAGATCAACTTAAGTCACTGCGTTCCCTAGATATTACAAAAAGGAGGGACATGGTTGTTAAAAGGGTGTATGTTCGCTCTGCAAGGTGCTCCAATGGTGGTAAGTTTGGTAAGGAGTTCTTGTGGAATGTTGTTCTATTCCTCCACCAGCGCGGTCGATAACTGCTGGATGGTCATTGGAGAATGTGAATGTACTGCAATAAGTCATTTCAACGTCTTCCACACCTGATCAATGGTATTTAAGTCAGGTCCATTAGCTGAATATGCTCTTCTTCCAAGAGGTCTTCCACTTGCACTGTTCGACGTGGAGACGCATTTTCATCCATAAAAATGAAGTCAGGGCTGAAGAAGCCCTGAAAAGAAGCATACAGAGAAGGGTTACAATGTCAGAACACTGTTAACCGGTGAGTGTACCGCGTTTAGATAAATGGGGGTCGGTAAGCCCATGCGTCGTTATGCTCCTCACATCGAAACACTTGGACCACCCAAACGATCATATTCCACAATGTTCCTGGGCATATTACGTGTTCTCATCTCTGACCAGTTGAGGTAGCGTCCAGAATCACTACTCAGACTGAATCTGCTCAAATCTGAGAGGAGCAAGTGACCTCACACTTCATCGGTCCAGTCTTGATGATCTTGGCAGCATTACTAACGGTACCGCCCATGTGCGGGTATCAACGGAACACAATGAAATCCTTGCACTCACCGGGCCACTGCGGAGTGTCAGATTGTGTGCCTTGTAGTCGTGTTACATGTGGTTACAATTGCATCCATCGTTTGAATTGTTGTGGTGGCCAACGGTTTCTTTTAGCGAATTACTGGAATACACATATTATTTCATATAACGTTACCAATAGCTAGATCAGTTGCGACAGCAAAGATACACAGTTGCAGCACGAAGGAATGTGGCGACGCAGAGTTGATCATCCAACTAACCAGTAAGGGGCAAGGCACCACGTCAATCGGCTAGGGATAATCGAATCAACGGGCGCCGTGGTTGGATAGAAAGTGTTCCCACCAGGTACAAGAGAGTGGGGATAATCATGAACAAAACCATAGTACACAGCAAGAAGAGGGTCTGTCTGGCAGGTAACAACTGGAAGTCTGCGAGGCGAGCCGTAGGTGGTCGCGAGCAGCAGAAGATGAACGCAGACTACGCAACAGGCAGACGTCAGCTTCATCAGCAACTCAGGTGGGGATGATCCACATTGGCAAAGTTCTAATGGGGTAGGTTGAACTTGTTCAAGCTCTAGAGAATGCAAGCTCTGACATTAGTCGCAAGGATAACTGACCTGGTTGTAGCAGAGGTACTAGGGAATCCAATGATTTATAAAATAGTTGCTATGTATTATTGTAAATAAATGTGAATATTGTATACATCCAAATGGAGTGTTATTCATTTTTTCTACCGCTCTCATGACATAGAGTTGTACCCACGTATGAAAGTTTCTCTCGTTAGTGGCACAGGGAAAAAAGATTCGCCAGACCACCACAGTGAGTCACTTCTTGCCTGTTGCAGCATGTAGCGGTTATCTGCTTCTGTAGCATTAGTGTCTATGGTTCAGATTATTCCCCATGAATGTGAAACAGTGATTTGAGCAAAACCAAATTCCTGGGCTACACACTTCATCTTTCTTCCAGTTACACATGATTCTTCATTGTGCAAAGTCATCCAAATGCTCTCTCCGAGCCGTGGTGCAATGAAGAAGTCCACCACAGTAAACAAAACGGCTCACTGAATGACACATACTGTATTGTCCCGTTTCTTCAACTGCCTCGTTTTGCTGAGGCCAGACACATTTGGTGCTAACCTCGCGCCATATAACGTCCAAATTTTTGTGCATTTGAGGGAAAACCCTGGTAAATCCTCGCCCATTTTCTTTCATTTCCATCTAACAGTTAATATATTATTCTGTTTTAACTATCTCGTCCTTAAGTTTTGAACAGTAGTGTAATAATAACAATTCTCAAACGAACTATTCGTTTTAGGATCCTTATTACGTTTGATTCAAGTAGTCCATTTATTTTAATGCAATAAACGTAAGAAGTAAATAACCATAGTCAAAAAATAAAACGAAATGTAAAAAGTAGTAGGTCGTTTGTCAGTGTATGTTCCTCGGTACATATAATTCGTAAGCTATTTTGGCGGATTTTAGTCTGGATCGTAAAATCTCAAAATTTTAAAACTCCCCCAAAATTGCTGTGACAGTTTTTGCACAAAAGCATTTCAAACTCTAAGACACACGCAGTTTACTTAGAGGATTATAATACGAGGACGTAAAAATATTGTTGAAACAAAATTCGCAGACACAAATTGGCGAAACGTTTGGTCTAATACATTCCTTAAAGTTCTGTCATCCGAAGTTCAAGCCCTATGGTACAAAGTTGTCAATGACGCTGTACCTACAAATGTGAGATTATTTCGAATCCATATAAAATCTACAGATAGATGTGATACATATGGCAATACTGACACATTTATTCATGGTTTTTATTGTTGAAAGGTTACAGACATCTGGAACTGGACGAAGCATGATATTTCTCTATTATAAATTTCTGCAGCTGAGGTTAAATGCAAGATTCTAATACGGCCTGACATTAAGATCGTAAAACATAACTCACTGGTTTTGGTATTAGGACAAGCCGTGTACAATATACTAATAAAAAAACCTAAGGATCTAGAAGATTATTTATCGACATTTAAAATAACATAATAGAATATTTAAAAAAAAAAAAAATCAAAGAGGTACAAACGCCACTTCGGAACATATCTAGATGGACTTCTTTTCCATGTCCAATTTTGATAAAGCCAATATTCAGACCATTCATTTGACCAGAGTACTCATATGTTTCTGTAATGTAGACTGCTAGCCTCGTACCCGCGACTTCGTACGCGTGGATTAAGAATTTTTTTGCCAGAATTAAATATAGAATGTTGTAGGTAACGAAGGATTGGTCCCAAACAATATCGAGTCGGCATAATATGGCAGGGAAGCTATCACTATATCATTCTACCGTCGAACCTGCCTCTTAAAGAGAATCATTTTCCAACATATTTCTGTCACTGTTCGATAAGATCTCAAAATTTCGTGACTACAACTGTTAATCACACTGGAAAAAATATCCTGTGCCCTTCATACAGCTTTCCTTACATAATTCCATCACAACGATATAGCCATTTAGTCGTCAAAACGTAACAAAAAGACAGAGACTTACTTCCGTATTTATGTTAGTATTACTGTGGTTCTCACTCAAACACTAACTGCGAACAACACGTGAGGGATCATTATAACGTAAAAAGTGTACACCTACAAAATTGCAAGACTACCTACGATTTGCCTCGCATTGCACCCCTAACTTTCTAATATCTACAGTTTAACATTCAATCCGAATAACCTACGGCCCAGGCCTGACTCTTACGATGAAAAACAATTTTTAAAAACGTTAGCCTCAACGGAGATTTGAACCAGAGACCACGACGTTCGTAAGCAAGCTCTTTAGCCACTGAGCTGCCAGTTCGCTACACGGAAACACGGTCTGGAGACGGCCACATCCAACGTGTCTGTCTATCGCCGTATTTCGAAGTTATGAGACAACATGTGTTATTTATACAGATAATTTTCAACCAAATGTAGACAGTATTTTTCTCCTTGTTTCAAAGGATAAGTGTGCAAAGTTTCATCGAGATCGGATGAAAACTGTGGATTTGTATGAAGAACAAACAAACCAACAACAAACCAACAAACAAACATACATTCATCTTTATATATAAAGATATTATGAAAACTTTAATCTTGTAATTTTGTGAGGTTTCAATATAACTATATTTTCTTTAAAAAAACACATGATTCTGTAATGCAAACTATATTATGAAAACTTTAATCTTGTTATGTTGTAAGGTTTCAATAAACCTATATTTAAAAAATAATAATACTATAGATGCGTTATTTCTAAGCGAAAGGATTGCTACTATTCATGGCAAGCAGCACAGTAAATTAATCATTGTAATAAATTCCAAGTAGTGTTATCTCCCTAAATGGAACTTAATGCCTTATTTTTCCGTTATGCACTTGCAACAAGCAGACCGAATAACTAGATGCACTTACACTAATGAACTTCGCGTTGAACAGAAACACAAAAGACTTTCTTTCTACCAGGATTCTTTTCCCTGCATCAGTTCCCTCTGTGTATACTGCAAACAGTATAGGCCTATACGAATTTGTATGAGCCACAATACGCTAGTGAACTCAAATCAGTGTTCGAATCCTTAAAACGAACAGAAAGAATGAAATCATTGACAAATGCAGTATTTTTACCACGAATTCGCATACAGCTGCCTACACACTCATATAAGCACATAAAAGCCTTCACACACGAAAATCTCCGCACGCATACATCCAGAAATCTGAAGCGTAATGGATTAGATCAGAAAATACCTGGTATACAGTCAAAGATATTATGATAAAACAATTGCAACAGTGGATCTCTGCAACATTTATTCTTTGTGCCAACTAAAGAATGAATATGTACTGTATAATTTCCTAAGCTCACACAATCACCTCGATAGCTATTGGCTGGAGTACGGTGTCACGTGTCAGCCTTCGCTCGCAAATTAACAGCCACGAAAGATACCATTAGAAGAAATTCGAGGTTATGTCCACAGTTGAATAGCTAAGCAACTGCTGCCAAATTAATTGTCATAATACATTCTTTAAGTTTGCTTTTAGTAGCATTCCATACGCTAAAGAACGTCGAACTGCTTTTCAATTACATGTTGCTAATGAAATCAACATAAAAACTTTAAAAAGATTAAATTACTCATGGTTCCTGCTGTAACCACGAATGACAAATGTCACTCCGGCCTAGGCTAAATTTCAATTAAGTTAAAACTTTCGCTAATGTTGTTGCTTGACAAAGGTTTATACATTACGATTTATTTACATTTTACGTATTTTACTGACCACTTTAGTTAATGGTCTTTCTTCAGGTTCGCTGTACCTGAGTTATTATGTTATTTCAAGCGGACATCAGACCAAATATGTTATCGAATCAAGTATTCTGGCAATTTATTTCTTCGTTGTTGCTCAACTGCTTAATAATCTGGAATCTGGCCGTTACTGTGACCAAAGGCTACATTAAGAACGCCCAGCCTCAATAAAAAACAAAAAATAACGTGATGCTTTCTAAGCAAACAGGAATTCTTCAAAGTAGTTTAATTTAAGGGTCAAATACAAGTCACGTTTGTATTTCAGCATGTTCGAGTCAACGACCTTTGAAACAATTATACGATAGCGTGTTCGTTCCTGCCTATGTTTAATAACCTCAATGTCAAGATATTTTATTCACTCTAAGGGTGAAACACAGGTATGTGGTCAGATCAATCAACCTGTCACAATATTTGACCCTAAAAGCTGAAACTAATCTACACCCGTGACGAAGCGCAAAAAAACGATCACGGGCTTACACTAGAATTGCATAATTTTGCTTTACACTGAAGCTCTGATATGTCGCATAAAAGAAATTTTCTAAGTAAAAAACGTCATTAGTTTTTTTTTCTTTCAACTCATACAGAGTGAATTTGAGACATTGCTTCAAAATGAAGGAAGAACATTGGTAGCTTTTAAACCTCCCAGGAGTGTAACAATTTGGCACTCCTGGAAACTGGAATTATTTTATCATTCAATATTAATTGTTAGTAACTTGAAAGTATCAAATGATAACCCTCTTACACGTTAAGGGTGACGTGAGGGAAAAATAGAATACCAAAGTAAAATAATAACTTTTTCCCCTAAAAGGCCAATACATTGATGGAAATGGTTGACCTGATAAGAATAGGTTGGTAGTTCAAAGTGTACCTTATGACCAGTGCTGCTCACTTCCTGTCGTAGTTTTCAGTTTTTATTTTAAACAGTGAAATTATAAGATTACAAAAAAAGTATTTTCAGCAATATAAAAAATAGCTAACTCAAATCTAACTCAATCAAAGTAATGAATAAAGTATTAAACAAAAGATAATAAAAGTCCCAATGGAGATTAATGCTGGAAACTTTAGGAATTAAATTCTGAAATATAAATGAAATACTTAAATATCTACAGACAGCCAACTAAGAAAGTAGAAAAATTAAAAATCACAAGTAAAGGAAAATTATAATGTTATACAAAAGGATTCAACCAGGAGAGGACTGTGACCTGCTGCAGAAGGATCTCGACAAACTATAATCATATGCTAGCACTTGGATTCATCAAAAGGGAGCTGGGAAAATTTTTATTTTTTAGGTAATGGAGTCAGGGATTGAAATAAATTAACAATGTAAATAATAGGCATTTTAACAAAAACACTGAAGGAGTTCAAAGAGTAATTCGTAAACGACAGTCGAAGATAAGTGGTGCAAAATCATGGCCAGAGAGGGGGGGGGGGGAGGGAGGAGGGAAGTCTTGGGACATTGCCATAGGAGCGTGTGTACTAGATCGCAAATGAAATAAAATAATAAAATTTTAATGAAACTATCTGTTACAGAGGCTGTTATAGTCGGATTAATTTATTTTTTTTGGCGAAAGTGAAGCCAAAAATAGTTTAATTATATAACCACATGTTTACAAACGAATTAAATTTCTCTGGAATATAATACATATTTACACACCCCTTTATTTCAAAACGATTTTTGCAATAGTAGAAATACTATGCTTATGGTGTAACAGAAGTACAGAAAATAACAAACCGAAATCTTCTAGTTGTTGTCCAAATAAATGTGACATAGTTGTAAAGTTATCGGTATAAGACTTATATTGATCTGAGCCGGATATCCAAATTTCCCGGACTTGCGCTAAAGTAAATAATTTGATTTTATCTTAGAAATGGAAAGAAAAAAAAAATCCTGAATATGTGAGTCCAAAAAATTAAAAATGAGGTTTCATTGAATTCGTTTGAAGGTTACCTGAGTTTTCCCAGCATCATCGTTAAAATACAACTAATTTAAAAAGCTTTTACATTCTTGGTTTCTAGCTTTGACATTTTATAAATTTCAATTGCTATGCTCGAATATTTTTTTGTGGGTCAGTTGTCAATGTTTATATTTTTCTTCTTGGACCGTATCCGTCATTAATGCTAATCTCGTGTCTATATTTTCTTTGCATTAATAGAAGATTATTATTATTATTAGTCGTTATTGCCCTTCAGGACAGAATTTAAACTCAAATTATTCATGATTATTCAGTTTTTGTTTCTTCGTATTTGTCTACTTCCTCTTCTCCTTCCAAAACCTCTTCATACGTTCACTGTGTTTTTGTTTCCTTTGTTTCGTCCATTATGTTCCTTCTTCTGTATTTTAAATTTTTTTGTTCGTAATTTTGTTCCTGAACTGTCTCCTTTCCTGTGTCATTTCCTTACTGATCATTGCATGATTTAAGTCCTCTTCTATATCATGGAACCAATTTTTTTCCTGAGCCAACCATTTACCACATCAACATCCTTTGTGAGTCTAGTGTTGTTAATTCTCTGTAAATGTCCATAGAATTGTAATGTGCGTCTCCTGATCATGTCTATCAACCTATCTGTAAGTTCGTATAATAATTACCGAGCCTGGTGGCGTAAGGGATACCGTTCTGGCCTCTCATTCGGGAGGAAGGCGGTTCGAATCCCCATCAGGGCATCCAGATTTGGGTTTTCCATGGTTTCCCAAATCACTCCAGGCAAATGCCGTGATGCTTCTTTCAAAAGGCCATGGCCGAATTCCTTCCCATTCCTTGCCCCCCATCCCTTCCCGTCTCTAAAGACCTCGCTGTTAAGAGACGTTAAACAGATAAAAAAAAAAGTTTGTATAATTCTTTTGTTGGTCTAGGTACAGTCTTTAAATATTGCTCCAAAAAAATTTCTGGAATTTGTCGAATTTTGGGTTCAACTTTTTCCACTTCCGTAAGATTATAATAATATTTCGATAAAATTAGATCTTTGTCAGTTCCTCTTATTTTAAATTTCTAGAAGTTCTCTGAATCAGAAAAAAATTGCAAGTCGTCTCCGTATATATTCTTGTCTACAATGATTCAGAGTCCTTTGAATGAATAACCTTCGGTTCCCCTTTCTGGAGTTCCAAATCCTGCGTACTGAGAAAGGTGAGAAAATATTTTCGTTTGACAGTGAGGGTGCGTCTGCCGGGATATTACGGTGTCTTGTCGGCACCAGCTGCTCTCGCAATTTTCCTGCAGCACCTGCCCCCGACACGTGTTGCTGTCAGGGGCCCAGGCGTCAACTGGATGGGCCATTGTGGATGGAGGGCCGACGGCTGTGCGCGTGAGACCGGGTATTTCCCACACCAAGCCCACATCAGTTAATTACAACCTTTGAATAATATAATCTGACCACTTCACGTAGCCGTCTCTCTTAGTGAGGAGACCCGGTGGGTCATCCGTTTGGTGCCGTCATATTCGAGGTTGACTAATTTATTTAACTACTAGCTGACCCCGCAATGCTTCACTATTGCTGGACTTGAGTAGGCACATAGATTAAATGAAAAAATATTTACAGATAAATTTTAAACTGCTATTTCACTCATTTTCAGTTGGAAAGGGTGAGAGGGGATGCGCTTTGGAAAACATCTGGAGGCAGTATTTTTCTGTTTGTTTCAAAGTATAAGTGTGCAAATTCTTATCTAAATCTGATAAAAAATGTGGTTTGCCTAAATTATGGGTTAAAAACGTAATGGGGTTGGAAAGGGGGAGAGGGGATGAATATTCGGAAACCATACGTAGGCAGTATTTTTCTGTTTGTTTTAAAGTATAAGTGTACAAATTCTTATCTAAATCGGATAAAAAATGTGCTTTGCCTAAATTATGGGGTGAAACGTAATGGGGTTGGAAAGGGGGAGAGGGGATGAAAATTCGGAAACCATACGTAGGCAGTATTTTTCTGTTTGTTTTAAAGTATAAGTGTACAAATTCTTATCTAAATCGGATAAAATATGTGCTTTGCCTAAATTATGGGGTGAAAACGTAATGGGGTTGGAAAGGGGGAGAGGGGATGAAAATTCGGAAACCATACGTAGGCAGTATTTTTCTGTTTGTTTTAAAGTATAAGTGTACAAATTCTTATCTAAATCGGATAAAAAATGTGGTTTTCCCTAAATTATGGGGTGTTATGGGGAATAGGGGGTGACTTTTTGGAATTTTTTTTTCACAGGAACCTTCGCAGACGCACACTCGAAAACTCTCCAAAGTTTCATTGTAATCTGAGAAATGTTATAGGAATGCATAGAAGACGAACAAACCCATAAACCCACAAACATTGATTTTTATATATAAGATTATGAAGGAGACGGGTAAAGCAGTGAGCAGGAAATCTAATAGTCTACTTGGACCGTGTGTTGTTTTTCGTAGGATAGATATCCATGACTCTCAACAACCAGTAGCGAAACGTAAACCCCCACGAAGAAAATTATACTATGGTATAAGAGTAATTAGGTTCTGATTGGAAAATCTAACTCGGATTTATTGATGAAAAATTTTGAAGTTATTAGAGACAGGAGGATCGGCTTGGTGTCTTGGTGGTTAAGGCGTCTGACTGCAGATTGAAAAGTCCCCCTTTCGATTTCCTGCCTAGGCGGAGATTTTCATATGCTTTTAAGTAGCTGACTGACTTCGCGTAGGACCTCCAAAGTTCGAGGCAATACTGCACAATGGACTTGCAGTGAGGTTATTTTGGAGTCACACTAAACCAGGGATGGCCAACCTGTGGCTCGCGAGCCACATGCGGCTCCATGAAGGATTATTTGTGGCTCTCGATAAATGTACCTGAGTTCCCTTTTCATTTTTGTGTTATTATATTTTTTTAAATTATTATCGTTCCGTATGTGTTTCCTTATGTGTTCCATATGACTTTTAAATTACTGATATGAAATGAATATGATATGAAAGACTAAGCGCAACGTTGTAACAAATTTCATTTCCGTCCAAGTTAAGAATGATATGACTCATCGAAAACTGCGCGATCGAACATAAACAGTGGCGTAATCGTCCTACTCCAGACCGATTTTCAATTTGTAAACTTTCATTGGAACGTACAGTTGACATTGTGCTCTGGAGGAAACAATTTGTATCACTCTTGCTACGGGTATAATTTGTATTCTGGAATTTTTGGTAAGTTAACTATAATTTATTTCGTAGTATGTAACATGTGTTGTTATTGTTTTCATAACACAAAACTTGTATTTTATAAATTTATTTATTTATTTCCAGTCCTTTTAAACATATGACGACAGAGAACGAAAATAAAACAAGGAAATACGAGCAAGAAAATATAAATTTTAATAATGAGTGCGAGGGGAATTTCTTTTTTATTGACAATAACGGAAAAGCATTACGTGTTATTTGTAATTCTACGTTCAAAAATTATAAAGCTAGCAATTTACGCCGACATTATGAAATCAATCATCCTCTGTTTTCTAATCAGTATCCACCACATTCCAAATTAAGATCAGATAAACTTGCTTCTTTAAAATATATTTTAAATAAACAACAGTCAATTTTGATTACCTTTATCAATGATGCTAATCATGTGGCTGAAGCCAGTTTTGTTATTGTCCGGAATATTGCTCATGCAAAACGCCCGTATGGAGAGAGAGATGTACTTAAGATTTTAGATCCAAATATTGCAGCATTGCATAAAGTTGTTTCGAAAATTCCCGTCTCGAGACACACAACCGAACGACGCATAACTGCAATTAATACATCTCTTGAATATAATTTTAAAAATGATTTGAAGAACTGTATTACATTCAGCTTGGCCCTTGACGAATCGACAGATATCACAGATCTTCCGCAATTGGCAGTTTTCATACGTTTGGTTTCACATGACTTCGTTGTTAAAGAAGAATTATTAGATTTAGTAACACTTCAAGAGTCAACCCGCGGTTTCGATATTAAAAATGCATTAGATTCCACAGTGAAAACTTTTGATCAGAATCGAAGTATCCTGAATTAAAAAAGGCTGCTTTTCGAATTATTTCAATATTCGGAACAACGTACTTATGTGAATCATTTTATTTCACTTTAAAATTCGTGAAATCCAAACACCGATCAGAATTAACTATCCAGCATCTCAAAGAATTATTGAGAAGTGCTGTCACCAATTATTCACCAGATTGTAAAGACTTATCAAGAGCAGTAAAATAAATGTGTTTAATTTTTAATATTTTAGTTCAGTACACATATTTTGTACTTTTCTTCATATGTTTCGAAAAAACATAATTTCTGTAAAAAAAAAAATTAATACCATTTTTGCATACCTTTTAAATACGTATCTAATTGCGGCTCGCGAAAAATTTCAAATTTTGAAATATTGCTCGGACTATCAAGGAGCTTGGTCACCACTGCACTATACGTACAGATTGAGAGTGGCTGGTTGTAGTTAATATGCTGTAACATTTACGCAGCCGAGGAACGTCCTGTGCCGTAACGGTAATTACCCAACAGACATTACAGTACCGTACTTATCACAGTCATTGAGATCAGCCCTGTAACGGCCCCGAAAAAATAGATTTTGAATACAAATTCTTCACGGGTTTGCCGCCGGATGATATTTTCAAAGGACAAGCTTTCGGCGACTTGCACTGTCGCCAGAACTTGTTCTTTTAAGTACAATGGACCAGATGATGGAGACAGTGCAAGTTGCAGACAGCTTATCCTTTGAAAATATCATCCGGCGGCAAACCCGTGAAGAATTTGTGTCCAAGATACGCCGGGAAAGCCTTGTTTCTCATAGATTTTGAATGGTTAAGAGTTCTCACCTCCAACAGTAAATTGAGAGAGTGACCTTTTAAAGCCGCGAGATAACTTTAATTGTATCCTGGGAGGATAGACAAACATTATTTGTATGTATCACATTTGGTTGGTAAAGTAGATGTACCCTTGCACCCGTAAATTTTCATTCTATTATGGTTCATATTAGTAATGTATTTGATGATTAAAATAATTTCCGATTGTTATGAAGGGAATTATGATTTAAGCCAAATGTGAAGCATTTGTCATCTAATGTAAATTTTAATAATATTTGATTTGATTTTGCAATTATTTATTAATATAGTCGTTGTTTAATTTTGATACTTGTGTTAATTTTTGGCAATTGTAAGACGAGGTAGTGCTTATACTAGACTTGGGATTCTCTATATTAGTATTGATAAATAAGCAACATAGGGCTTATCATTTAAATGATAAAAAAGATTATAAAGTTTCACCCTTTCCCAAACCAACCACCCACTACAAAATTACAGACTGAGGCGTATCTCTTTATGTTAGAAGTCTCATGGTCTACTAATTTTTTCGGATAATATTTTTTAAGTTCTACTTGCTTTTAAAGGCACTCAGTAATATGATCTGTTTACCTGTTCCATGTTCAGAATATCTGGAGACGTTTTCAGTATTGTTTGTTGTATATGGAATGCCAGATTTTTTACAAGTTGACTGGGGAGACAATACTTTTACACCAATGATCCGTAGTTCCAGAAGGATTCTCGACTGTCTGTCGGTTGCTACCTGCTGTTGCTAGATATCTGAACAAGAAAAGGCAATTGTGAGTTTAATGAACAGAAATGTGAGTGCTTGAGAATGACAAGTACACGTAATTTCTAAACGACATCTGGGAATCCATTTTTTCGCTTCGTTATTTGTAGCCGGATAATGTGTATCGCCGTTTTCGACATATGCGAAGACTTTGGGGAAAATCTATTTGTTTCTCCTATATGTGTAATGTTCTTTCTTACAAACCGATAAGCTTTTCTATATGTTTATAAACCCTGTATTAAAATGGTAGCACCCCGTTTTAGGAAACTACAATAATAACATACTAAAAGACAATATGGTTTGTACGATTTTTTATTTCTGTCAGTCCCTGTCCATGCGTTCAAGGTTATTCAGTAGGGCAGACAATTCATCCTTAAGAATCTGTACGATCAAATAGAAACAGCGAAGTGATGATCGAGTAACTAAATTTAATCGTCTGCTTGTGTGCTTCCACTGCGAAAAAAATCAGTGATGACCACGAACAATCCTCTTTAATGAAATGCGACCAAGCGTGGTGGGTTAACGTTCTGGCCTCGCATTCGGGAGGACGCGGATACGTTTCCACGTCCGGGCATCCAGGTTTCGGTTTTCCATGGTTTCCCCAAATCACTCCAGAAGAATGCCGGGATGCTTCCTTCAAAAAGGCCATGGCAGAATTCCTTCCCGTTCCTTGACGCCAGTCCCTTCCCGCCTCTAATGACCTTAGCCGTCAACGAGACGTAAAAAAAAAAATGCGTTGTCTGGAGACTATGCGTTTTCTGGAGACTGTGCGCTCCTTGATAGCTATTGATGGTGACGTCACATGCCAGGCGTCACTCGGGAGTTAACATTGACCATAGTCATTATCAATTAGAGGTTAGGTCCACAGTTTAATAGCCAAGCAACTGCTATGATAATATTTGTCACGAAACAGTCATTAATTTTGTTTTTAATAGCATTTCATAGTTTAAAAAATATGGAAATACTTTTCGACTGAAAAACGTGCAACTATTTTTCAATAACGTGTCAACTTTAAGAATCTTAAATTAAATAGGGAATGCTTGTTGTCATTCCGGCCTAGGCTATATTTTATGACCAAAGATTATACACGTGTTACCTATTAAATGTGCTTTGAGTTAACCTTTATATGTAGATCTGAATCATCAAGGATACGACTTTGTATACGCAATGTGAAATTCATTATTTGATTTTTGCCTTCAGCTACAGCATTTAGTATTTACAACACGTAAATAAAATATTTTCATCCTCTTCTTATTTCAAAACACAACACTTACTTTATTTAACCAATTTAAATAACAACAAACAGCTTTTCAATTCGACAACGATATTCTTGCCGCAAAATAACCGCGATCAGAGATATTAGAAATTATGCTCACAGTTTAATACATACGCTACTGCTATGAAATTAATTCTCATAATTCAGTCATAAAGTCTGCTTTTTGTAGAATTTTATTCTTAAAAAAAGTGTAAAAACATTTCGGCTGATAAAACGTGTTACTACGAGTATTTGTCAGTAACATGTCGGTAATGAAAGTAACAGTTAAGAAACTTAAATTTCTCATGGTCTCTGCTTCAACCATGAATGCCAGATGTCATTCCGACCAAGGCTACATTTCAATTTAATTAAAACTTTTTACCGAATCGAGTATTCTGACAATTCATTTCTTGGGAGCTGTTCAGCTATTTGATAATCTGGAATCTGTACAATTTCTCCGGCAGGTACAGAAAGAATGAACAAAGATTACATTATGAATGTTTTTTCAGCCTCAATAAAGAACAAGGTGATGCTTTCGAAGCAAACAGGAATCCTTCAAATTTTGTAGGATGGAATTTTAAGGTCAAATACAAGTCAAGAATGTATTTCAACAAGGTCGATGATACGGCTTTTGAAACAATTAAATGATTTAGTCTCTGTCGTGTTTAATATTTAGGAGATCTTCAAGCACGTAGATCTTATTCACCTTTTTTGGCAGAAGAAGCAGTTAAATTTATTAAAATCTCAGAGAAAGTTTACATGAAACGTACGTAATTGCAAAATGTATCAGTGAAATATACGTTTTTGACATTATACTTTCAGTCATTTAAAGAAAAATGCATTTATTAAAAAAAAATTAACCAATATTCAGTTAATCTAACCAGAGTAAGGTACTCATATCACGAAAAATATTATTAAAAATTATCCATATTTGTTTTTTCCTTACTAGCTTTCCAGAATAAATTCCTACTACCACCATAGGTAATGCCCGTCGTTTTTAACGGGCATTAAAACTAGTCTAATATAATATGAGACCAGTTTAGTCATGATGTCATGTTGTCTGTCACGTGCTACGTCAGTCGGTCTTCTTTCGTTCAGCTATCCATCCATAGATGTCGCTAATAGGGCACGCTAAGAATGAAGGTTACGTATATAAATTTCTGTAATAGTATAATATGTTTTACCTT
Organism: Vandiemenella viatica; assembly: GCA_031002005.1. NCBI lineage: Eukaryota > Metazoa > Arthropoda > Insecta > Orthoptera > Morabidae > Vandiemenella > Vandiemenella viatica. The sequence continues at coordinate 271,760,806 of JARYHS010011408.1, read as the reverse complement.
CAAATCTAAATTGCAAGCTTGCCATGAAATAAGATATATGATTCGTTTCTATAAACACGTTCCATTTATTTTGTTTGCGATGACGATTAGATACAAAGAGTCACGAAAGAGGATAAATTAAACTGTTTTGTGTGCATAGGTTACTAGAACCATATTACAAAAGATCCTAAGCGGTGACCATTAATTACGTGTGATATTTTTTCCGGAAGTCAGTTTTCCCCCCTCCCTCCCTCCCCCGTAGTGAGATTGGGATCCCCTTTCACCCCTCCTGATGATCTCGTAGCATTTGGTGACCTTTTTTTAGGTCTGGTTCTGGTGAGATTTGACCCTCCCCCCATTTTATCACACGTAATTAATGGAAGCCCCCTAAAAATTGTTTGAACAGAAGATGAGAAACAGGAATGATTATTAAATCGTTTTTCCTTTTTGAAATTTTTCATTCCTTGAAACTTTTGCATATTAATAAAAAAAATCAGTCATTTTTGACGGCTAGTTGAGGCAATAATTATGCCAAGCCTAACCCAGTAAAATGTAATTATCACAATCAGTTTCGTAGGATGAATTACAGATCCGATGCTGACCTAGTGACACAGACAGTTCAAACACAACGATCGGGTGAAGTACAGGGTGAAACGCCGCTAGCCAAGAATCAATACTCAATTATAATTGCGAATGGAGCCAGGTCGTGAGGGCAGCTTCCCCCCTCCCTCCCCCCTACCGCCGTGCAAACTCGCGCTTAATAGATTCACCGGCCGGCGATTTAATCTTCTTATGGAAACTGCGTCTCCATTATCTGCAGCCGTGACGCCCGAGAGTCTTGTGACGGCGCTGGAACCCGCTGTTCTGCCTGCAACGCTAATCCACGCCCTCGGTCAACGCATGAGGAACTGAAGCGGTTATATCATTTTGGTTAAGCGATAACAGTTTTCCTCTAAACTTTGTGGAGTAAATGAATCACCGACTTCTTATAGTGCCTTAACTTTTCTATTATGCCCTCTTTTTACACTCTCCTGCTTCATAATGAGTGTTCCTTGACGTATTTTATTACCTGTCAACGTATCACGTTTTTTTCCATTAGCAGCAAACTGTGAACTCAAGTTAGGGCTCAAGATTGTAATGGTCCGGATGGAAAACATATGTGCGTGTTTCTTTTCTCGTCGTGTGTCGGTCCCAGGGGAAGTTCTGCTTGTGTTTGGGGAACGCCAGGCCCTGAGTGTTGCCATTAGATGTGACGGATGGCAGAAAACAGTCCCGTGACAGGACCACAGCTCAAGAGCAGCCTGGACTGTTTCGGTAAACAAATAAAATAAAAAGTAAATCTGTATCCAAGAACGAAGGGTGAAGGGAGGCCAGGGTGTACAGCCAATAGGAAAAATTTGCATTTTTAGTATGAAAAAAGGGCTTTTTTTTGCATGTCCTGAGCCAACCAGCGAAAAGGGCTTCCCTGCAAAGACAGACATTGGCAGACGTCATCAAGAAGGGGTGGAAAGCGACGCTTCGTCCAGGCAGCACGGAAGACAAGGGGGACTTGTTGGCTACCGACGGAGAGGTGTAGATCGACCGACCAGCTGACCACGGGAGAGACAGCAGTGAGGCAGCCGGCCGTGATGGAGAGCTGGTCAACCCACCGACTGCACAACTTAGATTCGCCTGCACGGTAATCATCATTCAGAAAAAGGTACTTTTGCATCATCGTCGTTTTCACCCTAGTCAGCCCTGAGACAAACTCTTTGCCCACCGAGAAAGTTATGTACCCTTGTGTTACAAAAAGAAAAATAATCTTTGTAAAATCTTGTCAAGTAAACAACTAAAATACGTAAGTAAATCGTAAAGTCAGATTGTGAACCTTGTTTTCAATAGATCCCATCCAATTATGTAATGTGTCATTTGACTTTATTAATAATTCTAGTTGTTCAATAATTCATGTTAAAATAACAATACTTTCAGATTTGGATGTCGCTTCCCTCAGAATAGGGTACACTCCAATCTCTGGCGCCCACCTCATTTTTTGATACTTAATATTGTTTGGAAATTAATAACTGGTAGTGAACGGCCACAGTAAGGTCAAGAAGTCGTTTTCCTAACATAGGGTACACTTCAAGATGTACGAATAAGAATGAAAATTGGATCAATCGTAATGTTGTGCTTTAAAAAGGCTTTTTATTAGTTTAACAGAAAAAGTAACAGATAATTTTACAATGATGTGAGAAGGAAGTTGCTAAAAAATTTAATCAAAACTATGATAAAGTTACTTGGTAAATTTGTAAGTGGATGCAAAGCTAGACGGCAAAACCATAAAGGGAAACAAATAAATGAATACATGAAGCAGATAATTCTGGCATTAGCTTGTAATAGGTATGTTGAGACTGACACATTATTTCAAGATAGAAACCGTGCATCGTGGTAAACGCTCTGCCCTCGAATTCGGGAGGACGCCGTTACGAATTCCCGTCCGGGAATCCAGATTTGGGTTTTCCATGGTTTCTCCTGGCGAATTCCGGGATGCTTCCATAAAATGCCCCTGACAGAATTCCTTCCCTTCTACAGTCTCATCCCACCTCCAATGATCTCGACGTAAAAAAAAAAAAAAAAAAAAAAAAAAAAAAAAAAAAAAAGATTAATGCTAGTTCGATTTCCGAATACCGTTAGGTATTTTACAGTAACTCTTGTCCATTTGGCAGTGGATACTCTGTTTCTTAATGTGATTAACGAAATAACATGTCGGATATAACAGCACACTCCAGTTTGGCAATCTATGTCAAAGCGTAGCCGCACTGGTCACGAGATGTTTGATGGTTCCAGGATCAAACCTTGGGTGTAAACATCGCGGTTTTTAGTCAGTTTGAGAGATTTCAGGGCGGTTCCACAATTCGACGTAAATTATGAAACACTACACATGCAACAATCAGCATAAAACACAAAAAACTCAATTTGGACTATTGTGTAAAAAACATCCAATAGTCGAACTTCCCTGATACATACATAGTTGTCTGCCTTCCTTAATCCGGATTCTGTCTGTCAAATCCCACAGTGTGCTTAGCAGTGATCACAGCTAGGACAAAATGACACAGAAAACATTATGAGACGAATCAAGGCAACGTTATTGAAATCTGTGTGTCAAAAATTGAAAGTGTTAATCGTAATTGCTTGTGATGTGGTGTCTTTAATTTTATGGTGCCCAGGAGGTCGAAGTCAAGTTTGAATAAGTCTCCTGATATGAAGTAAAGCAACATGTCATATTGGTGAATTGGTTTATATCCTGCCAACATGAGGACTTACAAAGGTGTTCCCATATTGTATACTTCGAATTGCTACCTACTTACAAATCATAAACGAAATATTGGGTTGTCTTTCAGAAAGGTCGACGAGAACAATGAACTTGACTGGTACGAATCGCAGTACAATCAATAGCATTTTAGAGCCTGTAATGAAACAATATGGTCTGGCGTATATGGATGGTAAATATGGCGAGTTGTTTTAAACCAGTATGATAATAATTACTAGGTAAAGCGTAATGATAAGGCGTGAAGTAATAGGCAAAATCATCAGTAATATAATAATATTACAATCAGTATAAAATAGAGTAGAAGAGAGTGAGAATTGCTAAATGTAAATTATAAAAATGCAAGGTTAAAATTGGACACACTAAGGCAGGCAGATCCCACGCTTATGGGCATTCAACCCTGGGCACGCCGACTTCTCCCCTTTCAGCAAATTTCAGCAATCTAAAACGCTGGTTGCTATAGGGAAAGATTGAACTCTACCTATGACGATCCTGCAGAAAGAAAAAGAACTGAAGTAGACTCAAGAACCCACTTTGATTCTCAGTAGTTTGCGAAGATGTTCTGTGAATGTTTGTTGGCTGGATAATATAAGACCGTTAGTAACCTATGTTACTACACATTGATGGATTGACTACACGTTATGACGGTCTCCGGATGCGATATCTCAGTAATCACTACAAGATTTGACCTTATTAAGTATGATCCTTTCTCTCGATTTTAGGATGACAAATCAGCCATATTTCTATAAAGTTGGACAGTTGGGATTTCAGGGGAATTATTTCAGTAAAAAGTGTATTTAGAGAGATGAATGCTGATTCCTAGCTAAGAAGAAACGTAGCTAATGTATCTTGAGATAGTAAGGAATAATTAAGACATTAGTTTTGTAGAAGAGGGGGGGGGGGGGGAGTATTTGATGCAGAAGTCGTATTACTAATAAATGCAACATGGAGCTTTAATAATTAATAATATGAGCCTTTCAAAATTTTAGTTGTCTTCCAACACGGTTGAAGTCAATCTTGGGAGAAGAGTCTGGACAGAAAGGGAAGATTAGTGGGTGGGGGGAGGGGGGAAGTTAGTTAATACTGGTATTAAAATCCCTTCATACCTCTATTAAAGGAAGGTAATATAATATTAACGTTACGGTCAGTTGCTACAAGCGACAATGTGCTGATGCTAGAACATTATAAAAGTGGCGTTATAAATTTTTTTGCTTGGGCTTTAAGCCTCGTCGACAGCGAGGTCATTAGAGGCGGGATGTGATTGGGGTAAGGAATGGGAAGGAATTCGGCCATGGCCTTTTTGAAGGAAGCATCGCGGCATTCGCCTGGAGTGATTTGGGGAAACCATGGAAAACCCAAATCTGGATGCCCGGACGGGAATTCGAACCCGCGTCCACCCGAATACGAGTCCAGAACGTTAACCGTTCACCCACCACGCTCGTTGGCGTTATAAAGGACTTACAAATCGCCGTAAGAAATATAAGGCACATTACAATTAGTGGCCTTGGCGAAGACAGAAAATAAATACGTTACGATTCGGTTACGTTACAGTTATACAGGGTGTTACAAAAAGGTACGGCCAAACTTTCAGGAAACATTCCTCACACACAAACAAAGAAAATATGTTATGTGGACATGTGTCCGGAAACGCTTACTTTCCATGTTAGAGCTCATTTTAGTTTCGTTCCCATGGCCCCCACGCTCCCCTGACCTCAACCCTCTTGCCTTCCATTTATGGGGGCATTTGAAAGCCCTTGTCTACGCAACCCCGGTACCAAATGTAGAGACTCTTCGTGCTCGTATTGTGGACGGCTGTGATACAATACGCCATTCTCCAGGGCTGCATCAGCGCATCAGGGATTCCATGCGACGGAGGGTGGATGCATGTATCCTCGCTAACGGTGGACATTTTGAATATTTCCTGTAACAAAGTGTTTGAAGTCACGCTGGTACGTTCTGTTGCTGTGTGTTTCCATTCCATGTTTAATGTGATTTGAAGAGAAGTAATAAAATGAGCTCTAACATGGAAAGTAAGCGTTTCCAGACACATGTCCACATAACATATTTTCTTTGTTTGTGTGTGAGGAATGTTTCCTGAAAGTTTGGCCGTACCGTTTTGTAACACCCTGTATATGTTAGATTCTGTAACGCGTGACAGAAATATATGCAACACAACGTGTTAAAAAATTTGTTTTAACTAGAATAATTATCAACTATTTTGCTCAGAGGTATGATTTGTTTTCGCAGCACATTTCTCTAGATCCTAGTCGTTACATTACAACGTATCTACTTCCCTTTCGTAAGCTCCATCATTACGTCTATCTTTCCATAACAGTTCCTCTGGTTGTCAGTGAGAATTAATCTAAATTTATTAATTAAATACATAGCTTAATAGTTTTGTTTACGAAATACCAAATGAGATTTTGGGTTTAATAGCGTTTCCAGTACTGTACCATCTTCGTAGTTGCAGTAGGTGCCTCAGGTTGCTTTAGAATATCACTCATTAACATAAAATACAGGTAGTGTTCACTGAGCAGCAAATTCTTGTGCGTAGTCATCTGGTCACCAAAAATTTCTTCTGAAATACAATTAGTCTTAACATAGCTAATAAATATTTAACGGTGATTATAAATTAAATTACACCACTTCATTCATAGTTTCCACGCAACAGCTTTTATCGTCTCTAAATAATTTCGAATTAAAACAAAATGAATGGTTACGAGCAGTTAAGCCAACAGCAAAATCTCGTGATTTTAAAATTTCTTTTAAATGTTGAGCATTTTTACCGTAAAACCTAACTCCCATCTAAATTAAATGTCTTTATTATTGTTTATTTCAAAGTTGGAATTATAACCATATCACGACTATTTTAAATATGTATACAAACAAACGAACACATGCTTCTAATTTTGCAAGCAAAATAAAATTAATCAGTGTGGGACGCTGCGAATTTCATTTCTCTACAGAAAAGTTGTTTTGGTACTTTCCCCCAATTGCCGCAATGCCTCTTCCCTTTAAAAAGCTTAATAAACATGGCTCTTAAAAAAGAACCCAAATTGCCTTTCTTAAATGCTTTGCGGCTTTAATGGCTTCGTTTTATGCTCTCTATTAAGGCACAATAACATAAATAGTATTTTTAAACATATATTGCCAGAAGTTATTCAGAAAATTTGAATTAAATTGTCACAAAATAATTAAAAACTGAAACTATGCGCGACAAAATCAACAATTTTACTGTGACCCACTTTACAGATGTTGTTCTGCAGCATATACGTAAATGTTAGGTAATATTTATGCTAAGGATCAAAATTTGTTCCTGCCACGTTTGAAATAATGTGAGATAGTCACACCGATATAAGATCTGAAGTTCTTAAAGTATTACTATGATTTTAAGGAGTCGTAATTATTTTAAACAATTTGCTGTACGGTTACAATTTTAATTTTTAACTCCCACCAAGCAGTCGCCGTTATTTGGGTGTATGAAACATGTTAGTGCTGATATATATGATTTACAGTAGCACTTGTGATAATTAGCAAAAGTACAAAGATCATTCATCTTCCAGGTTAATGTTTAAATAATTATTTTAATTTTCACTATTGAAATTTGTATAATACTTTTAATTGTTTCTGGTAATGTCTTCACCCACCCCAGCATTCAAGTGAATGTTTACAAAGTTACTACGCGTACAAGAAATTTGGCAGTAGTAAATCTGTATCTACCCGTCAATGTGGTTGCGAGCAGGCGTGATGATGATCCTACACATCCTTTAGGAATCATTGATGATTCTAAAAGGCCTCGTCTGTTAATTACTAAAAATTTCTGAAACATAATAATTCCCCACCCGGTGCTTTTATATGTATGTTGCTTGTCATGAATGAAATGTCCACCACGATTCTCAAAACAGTAATCTCGTGCAATTTTATGGCACCATCCCGTAATTTGAAAGTGAAGTTTTCCGAGACTTCATTTGGCTAACTTACTCCGCTTTCTTTTCACCGAGCGTGGTGGGTGAACGGTTAACGTTCTGGCCTCGCATTCGGGAGGATGCCGGTTCGAATCCCGTCCGGGTATCCACATTTTGGTTTTCCATGGTTTCCCTAAATCACTCGAAGCGAATGCCGGGATTCTTCCTTCAAAATGGCCATGACCGAATTCCTTCCCATTCCTTGTCACCCAACCTTATCCCGCCTCTAATGACATCGACGTCGACGAGACGTTAAGCCATAATTAAAAAAAAAAAAAAAAAAAATTCCGCTTTCCATATTTGTCGTAGAATTTAATCTGTAATCCTAATTACAGATTACAGGACTTTTTGGGAGTATACAGGAAATGTCTCAAATCCAATGGTCAGGTAAAAATTCGGAGGTTATACAAGACGTTACGAGATTTGAGCCAATAATAGTCTTTCACTGACACCGTCATCCCATTTTATTATTTATTTAGCTTATGGCCATTGCACAAAAATAATACAATTTAACATTAATTAGAATTGAAATTCAAAATTAACATGGTGTAGCCAATCTAAAGCTTCATTTGATATGTTAATAAAATCTATCGGTGATTCCCAGCTCGAAGTGGGCAGTCAAATGTCACGTGACGGATTGTTTGTTTTCCCTTACCGCAGTCGCATCTCGGTGAATCTCTCATTCCCCATGTATACAAAGATGAAACAGATCTTCCATGACCAGACCTAACTCAGTTAACAGCTGACCAGGTCTTGCGAGGAAGATTATCCCATAAAGTGCTGAAACATCACATACAACGTTAAATTTTGTTTAAGGGTAAGTACATATTTAATTTTAGTTTGCAGAAACTAAGCGTAAGAAATTATTCTATCGTGTACCCAAATTCCATCCCCTGCAAATATGTTGAGAAAATCGTGTAATAGCCGCATTACGTGAATTTTATTTCGAATAAAAATTCCGCAGATAATTATTAAATAACATCATATTTGATCTCAATCTACAACTGCTTACCGATTTAAAAGTTCATTAAACTTTTATGAACGTTTATCTATCGCAAGCCAGCGTATGCAAAGTTTCATCGCTGAAGGCATATCGCGTCACAATTTCTGCGGATTATGATAGTCAGTTTACGACCTACCCGCTCTTCATTTACCAACTTTTTTCTTAAAATTGAATTTCAAGTAGGGTTTTGTCGGTAGACACAAGGTCTCCGGAGAAACTGCCGTCGTGAAGGGCCCGTCTAGAACTTAACGGATTTTGCGTAAAACTTAATGCAGCCAGTCTTCATTTTACAGCCCACTACTTTTGGCGGCGTATCGCAGCCCACAGGCAAACTTTTTTCCAGTAACGGTATGGAATCTAGGTCAGCGTTCATCGTGCGGTGAGATGGTGGCTGCTGGGAAAGTACTGCTTACGTAATGCGATCAAAAAATTCTGTATTATCTAAACCCTGATTCTTGAATGCTTTCACTAGTGGATGTACACGTGGTCCAGTATTATTTTGTGAGGTTAAAAAGGTTTTGATAATGTTAGGTAGGACAAGATGTTCAAAATTTTAAAGAAGTCAGGTCTAAAGTATCGAGATAGAAGAATACTTTATAAGCTATAAAAAAAATCAAATGACTGTAATAAAATTAGAGAATCATGAGAGACAAGCATCAGTTAAAAAGGGTGTGAGACAAGGTTGTGGTCTATCCCCGTTAATATTCAACTTGTATGTAGAAGAAGCAATGAAGAAAGTCAAAGAAAAATTTCCATGTGGCATAACTGTTCAGGGAGAAAAAATCAGTATGCTACGATTTTCTGATGACATTGTCTTGTTAGCAGAGAGGGCTGAGGATATTGAGAAGTTACTGAATGGCATGAACAAAATACAGACGGAAGATTTTGGACTAAATATAAATCAAAACAAGGCTAAAGTTATGAAATACAGAAGAAATGATACCAGTACTAGTGGATTAAATATAAATATAGAATCGAGTGCAACTGGAGAAGTAACTGATTTCTGTTACTTGGGAAGCAAAATTACAACCAATGGCCGAAGCAGTAATGATGTTAAAAGCAGAATAACACTAGCAAAAGAGCCTTCATTAAAAAGAGAAATCTTTTAGTTTCATATATTGATCTAGGAATTATAAAAACTTTTTAAAACTCTATGTGTAGAACACAGCACTTTATGGCAGCGAAACACGGACTTTAGGAATACTGGAAAGAAGGAAAGTAGAAGCATTTGAAATGTGATGCTACAGAAGAATACTGATAATTAAGTGGATAAACAAAGTAAGAAATGAACGAGTTTTGGAAATGATGGGTGAGGAAAGAAGTTTGTGGAAGAAGTTTACAGAAAGAAGAGACGGGCTGATAGGTCATATTTTGAGACATGCTGGATTAGTTTTAATTTTATTTTGCAAATACTTAAATTTTGTTACTCCTTTCCCACTCTTATCTGCTAAAAGGAAAATGTGGATAAATCCATTCTTACTCCAGCGTACCTTTTATCTCATTCTTATCTCCAATGAGTCTTTGCATTTAATATAGCCACCTGACTCAGTAGCAGATCCTCGTGGGGGGGGGGGCGGATTTTAGGAGACCTCTAGTCCCCCCAAACCAAAATCCGCTCAAGCCCTCCTCCCAAACCAAAATTCTGGATTCGCCATTGACCTGACTCTAATATAAATTATTCATTATGCTTGTTTCACTGTATTTATACCTGGCTTCTTTCACATTTCGAAAACATAATTTTTTCCACCACTGTCAAATGCCTTAACTAAGTCCACAAACACCAAGAACGAATCTTTCTTTTTATTAATACAAAGACGCGATCATTACTAACCGCCTTCAGGAGATTAGACGGGAGGTCCATTTTACCGATAGTATATTTTAACAAGGAACAGATCATCATTTTGTGATTTGAATGGATATTCTTCATATACTATTTCAGTTCCTCTAAGCAGAGTAATCAGATTCTCTTATAAAACCCAGTACTGTTGAAAATTTCTGATTCCTCCACCGGTTTTAGCCATTTTCAACCCCAACAGTAACAGAAGGCACTGGACTACTCCACGTGGCCGACGGCAAGCAGTGAATGACTTCTTATACCGAGAATAGTTTAGTCACTAGATACTTGTATGTGCAGACATGGTGGCACACTCGAAACAAAGGTCCAGATGTCAAATTTGGCTGAAAGTGGATCATATAGTCTCCTCCAAACACATATAACACCAGCATATATTATGAAATAAATAAAATAAAATTAATCTAACAAACTTAGAAACCATGTGCCCATTCTCGTATGTTTGTTTGGTAGTTTCTTTAGACATTTTTTCAGTTGAAACAGAAAATTCCGTTTTTTTTGCAGATATCCGAAACCTCGCACAATAATAACAACTTTTTGACTATAAATGAATGCAATGTTTCTCGGCCTTGTTTATTTATAAACGTTTCTTGGGAAAGTTAATGCCTCTTCTGCACCTGATAGAAGGACAGTAATTAATCTGAGTGGTGGTGAATTAGACACTGCCATCTTTTCAGTTCTATCTAAAGGGCTAAATTTTGTGCCAGTACCCACGACCATTCCTTACAGGGAAATTCTCACTGGCGTCGAGCTGGCCGTTCTTGGTTTGCCTGTGAGGGCTGCTGAGATAAGGCGAGAAACCAGCCGAATCTTAAGCAAGGCCAAACCGCCTCGGCCCAACACCACAGCTGCTGAGCGTAAAGCACTTTGGTCATTGCGTCACAACCAAGATATTATCATCCTACCAGCAGACGGGGAACGCTTCGGTGGTTCTTACGATGGCAGATTATCAACGGAAAGTAGAACTTTTGGTGGACGCGTCTTACCGAAAAATGTGAAAGATTCAACCAATGCGGTAGCAAAGAAAACAACAGTTTCTGCTGAAATGTTCGGGGCTGCCAGAAGACACTATTAAACAGTTACAACCCCGCGCAGCTGTTCCACCCAGACTTTATGGATTACCAAAAATCCATAAACAAGGAACACCATTACGGCCAATAGTGTGTACTATTGGATCGGCCACTTATTATCTGGCTCGATACTTGACCGGGCTGTTATCAACAATTGTGGGGAAAATAAGTTCACCATGTGAAAAAACTCGGCGGAGTTTATTAATATTTTAAAGAAATTTACCTACTTCAACAGGATTTGATGGTGAGCTTCGATGTGGTTTCCCTCTTCACCAGGGATCCTCTGGACGATACGATGGCTTTACTACAACAGCTCTTCGAGCTCAGGTTAGTTGAGCTGTTCCGCCACACATTACAATCATCGTACTTCTTGTATGACGGGCACTACTATGAACAGGTCGAGGGAGTTGCAATGGGCAGTCCCCTGTCACCTGTTATAGCTGATTTCTCTATGGAAATTTTGAGGAGAAAGCGTTAGAAATTGCCCCATGAAGCCCAGTGACATTTTTCGGTACGTGGATGACACATTTGTTGTTTGGCCCCATGGTAGAGACAACCTAGATAAGTTTCTCCTTCACTTGAACAATGTCAACAAAAACATCCAGTTCACGATGGAGGTTGAAAAAGAACGCCGCCTGCCCTTTTTAGACATTCTTATTATAAAGAAAGCCGATGGAACTTTAGGACTCACGGTGAATAGGAAGCCAACGCACACGGACCTGTACCTAAAAGCGCACAGTTATCATCATCCGGCACAGCGCAAGACAGTACTAACTACTCTTGTCCACAGAGCGCGGGCAATATGTGATAAAGACAGCCTTCCTAGTGATTTAAAACATCTACGTGATACCATCAGAAAGAGTGGGTACAATGAACATCAGATACAGTTGGCATTCCGGAAAATGAAACGCAGGCCTAATAAACACGATAAAGGTCCACACGATAAATTAGCCTTCTTGCCGTACTCTAGCGCCATAACATCTAGGGTCAGAAGAATCCTGGCAAGAAATGGCATTAAGACCATTTTCCTACCACCACCAAAATTGAGAAACATTTTGCGCTCTCCAAAAGATGACCTTGCCCTTCGTTCACCAGGAGTTTACTGCATCCCGTGTGAATGGGGAAAGAAATACATCGGCCAGACGATACGGTGCGTACAACAACGTTGTTTGGAATACGCATGACATGTTCGCCTGGGGCAAAAAGACAAATCAGCAGTGGCGGAACATAGTTTGGCAGAAGGACATGGTTTCGATTTCGAAGGTTCTGACACATGCGAGAGGCTTCTGGGACAGCGTCATTAAAGAATCATCTGAAATTCGCCTCGCGTCTGATTTGGTTAACAGGGATTGTGGGTTCCAGATAAGTGATGCATGGATTCCTGTTATTGAGGCTGCTCGTCACCAACGTTCTGCTTTTTGTGTTCCGCGGGCGTCTAATGACGTCTGAGATGCTGCTAGGCAACATAATAACGTCTGTCGTTGCCATGCCAGTTTTCAAACAACACGCTCAAGGCTTACTTCAAAGCAGACTTCAAGACTTACAACTGCACCTGAAGATGGCGACGGAGAATAAAGTCGCCGAAATATTGTGCATCAGTAATGATATTACTCGTTTTGTTTCCCGAGAAACGTATATATAAACTTTTTGACTGCTGGATGAGTTACCAAACATTTATGAAGTTTATTGCAAAAAATGAAAATTGTTGTTTTGGTTCTTGTACATGTATTTTGAACAGGTTAGCCAAAGAAGAGACGGATTATCTTTATTTTGACATCCAACACGCACGGGGTTGCCGTTCCAAACGCATTAGTTTCTTTATTTAAACTTTACTCTAGAAATCAGATACAAGGAAAACTTTAAGTATAGTATGGAAATGGCTAACTTCTAAAGCATTCTAATTCACAGTATAGTTTGGACAAGAAAAAAATTATTAGACCAGCTGTTGCATATTAACTTTCTGCCTGCACCTGTGGCAGCGAAGAAACTAAAAAGTTTCGTACTCATTTGCATAATTTTCAGAGAACATACGATCCCATATTCTTTAATATATTTCAGAAGCAAATAGTACTGGGATGGCAAAAGGTGCTGTTATTTAAATTAACATTTGTCTTTAGAATCTGATGATATAACCAAATGCTGAAGTTGGCAGGACTAATGATATGTGGGAACAAATAGTAACCTATTTCAGTCACTAAGAAAACTTTAAATCTCTGATAGGAATAAGTGAATCAGTAGGGCACAAAATCGCGGGATAAGGTATTATTATTGAATATCTTATAAAAGAAACGCAAAATAATTAATTAGTTACAAAGTTACATGTTTGGGGGTGTCAAACGTAGGCATATATGAGCAAGTGTTTTTTTTTTTTTAATCGGATCATAAGATTATCTAGTACGAACTGCAAACGGAAAAAATATGGGGAAAAATCCATTGCATGGGCATTGCTTACAAGGGAGACCATATATAAAATGGTTGTACATAAAATAGTTATGTAAGTTTCTTCTTCTTCCATCGTTCTGCCCATCTCAGGAGCGCGAGTGAACTTATCTAGCAGACGTGTTTTTCCTCTGTTCCCAAAATCTCTTCATCCTTTCGGTGTGCTCTTTCCAACGTTCTTCTGTCACAGTGTTCCTTCTTCTAATATACTGGCTGATGGCAAACTGGTGGCTATTAACCATGTTACTAAACCGGTGTCTGTCCTGTATGATATTGTCTGTTATTCCAATTTCTTGGAGATCCTTTTCGATTTCAGTTAGCCTGTTGTTTTTTATTATCGTTGAAATGGCCAGGTTTAGAATTCTTTTTGTTAGTCTGTTGTTACTCATTCTGATAATATGACCGTAGAATTTAATTATTTTTTCCTAAATGTGTTTGAAATTTTTTCTGAATGTTGATATAGTACGTGCGATTTCCTTTTCATCCAAATTCCTCCGGTACAAAATGGGCCAAAGATTTTCCTTAAAATTTTCCTTTCTTGCTTTTCAATATCTTTAATCAATGATCTGCCATCAATGATCAAAGTTTCCGATGCATATAATGCCTCCGGTTTGATTACAGTGTTATATAGTGTCTTAACTTGGCATTCCGGAATATTGACTTATTGTTGTATCTGTTCCAGATGATTGTGTAGGCTTTTTGTAATGTAGTTATTCTCTCCTTGTTTGCTTCACGATTTAGTCCTGCAGGTTCAATAATTTCTCCTAGATATCAGAATTTAGTTACTTGAGTGATATTGCCAAATCGCGTTTTTAAGGGTTATCCATTAGGGTGGAGCGATTTTTTTTTTTTTTCGTAATCATTTTGGAATACCTGTAAAAACTTGCTCTTCTATCTCACGAATATACACACAAATTTTATTTAACATTTAATATATTTTGAGGTGCCCCCAACTTCATTAATATTAGAGAAATTCGCGAAAATTGGTAAAAACATGCATTCGTTCTTATTTCCGCTAAATTATATTCTAAACGTTGCTCTGTTCATTTATGGTACACAAATTTAACCTTGATCCGTGTTTGTCGATGCGGGGTACGCGGGGAGGTTATTTCACTACTCTCATCAAACGTTGTTTGGACGCCATTTAGCGAACACACGCGCGAGGATTATTTGTGAGACGTTTCGGTTTTAACGGCTGAGATCAAGAAATACAACTCATGTAAGTAGTATTTATAATTTAATGTTGACAGTTAATGTAAGCTAGTTAGAAATAAATTACTATCGATTTGAATTTATACCTATTATTTTTATTCTTTACAGTAAAATGTCTCAAGTCAAAACTCGACAAACGACGTCTTGTCCCATGGTTGGTTTGCCAGAGAAGTTACCTGTATCTCAATTGCCTACTTATAATGAGGTTATGAAATATTATCTATTCATTAAGTATGAATTAAAGACAGACAAAACAAAAAAGGAGCCGACGGTCCATGACAAATCCGAAATATTGGCTCAAGAAGTATTAAATATTTGGCAAAAAGCTTCGCTGCCAACAGTAAGCCGTAAGAGAGTACTACAACTAATTCGTGCCTACCACGACAAATATAGAAGTTTAATGAAACCTTATCATGGCCGTCAAACCAACATAAACTATCAACAGAAAATCAATACATTTACACCTGAGTCTCATAGATTATTTGATATTTGCAGTTGCAAATGCAAACTTATCTCAAGTGTTCTTGTTCGAAATACAGTCGTGTTCCCAAAGAAGAAATAAGGAAAACAAGAAAAATGATAGGTGGTGTAGATTTAGCAGCAACTATAAAAATATAAACTATAAAAAATAAGAAAAAACAAGAAAGAAAACAAAAAAGTTCATTACGTAACAGAGAGATTATAGATTCCGAGATACCGTGTTGTTCTCGTTCCTTATCTAATGATGTGACATTGGCCATCGGAAGTACCAGTGCCAGTTCCAGCAATAGCGAAGCTTCTAGTCCAGATAAAATTCCATTTGCGCCACCAACAAAAAAAGAAGAGGTTAAATTTACCATCGTTAGCTCTCGTGTGTGATCACACTGGAGTTTCTGACAGAGCCGCTGCTATTATAGCTTCTTCTGTGTTAAAAGATATGGGAATAATTTCTTCAAACGATACCAGTGGTATCATTGGTCGATATAAGTTGCGCCCTGAGAGAACTAAAGTCAGATCAGCTTTACAGAATGCAGATAGCGATAAAATGATACATGGTATTTATTTTTATGGTATAAAGGACAAAACTTTGGTTAGTATTCAGAAGGAAGGTAAATTTTATAGAAAAAGAGTTACAGAAGACCATTATGTGATTTTATCGGAGCCAGGAAATGACTACTTCGAGCATGTCATGTGTGAGTCAGGCACCGCCGAAGGTATTAAAAGTACTATTATACTTACTTAAAATCTAAATCGCTGAAACTCAGCGAAATATCTGTTGTTGGTTGCGATGGAACTGTAGTTAACACAGGCTTTAAAGGTGGTGTGATTCGCTTGATGGAAGAAGAACTTAAAAAACCATTACAGTGGTTTGTCTGTCAGTTACATTCGAATGAATTACCACTGCGACACCTGTTATTGCATTTGGATGGAAAAACTACAGGGCCTAAGTGCTTTTCAGGTCCTATTGGATCCGAATTACAAAAATGTGAAACTATTCCAATAGTAGAATTCACTGCCATTCCGACAACATTACCTGTAATTACTAGTAATGATTTGAGTACTGATCAAAAATATCTATACGATATAATGACGGCTATAAGTGCTGGTGATTTGTCTTCCGATTTAGCCAATATAAAACCTGGGCCTCTCAACCATTCTAGATGGCTTACGGCTGCAAATAGAATTTTAAGATTATATGGTACTAAGACAGATCCTGAAGAAAAATTGGTGATGTTAGCAACGTATGTGATGAAGGTTTATGGTCCAATGTGGTTCACAATAATATGTAATATCTCATGTATAAATGGAGCTAAGCACCTGTGGCAAACTATTAGACTGAGTCGCTATTTGAACCCGGATTTGAAGAAGATAGTTGACAATGTAATCCAACGTAATGGATATTTCGGTCATCCAGAGAATGTTCTTGTCGCCATGCTTGGAGATGACATAGAAAGCATACGTGAGCTAGCATATCAACATATCTCCAAAGCAAGATCAGAAAATGCTCCAGGACTTCGAACGTTTAAAGTGCCTGCTTTAAATTTCGACGCCCAAGATTATACGAAAATTATTACGTAGCAAGACTTTGAAATAACTGAACCACCGCTGACTTCCAATTTGACGGATGAAGTCTTGAAATCGATTATCAAGAGTGGTTTGGGTACAATTCAAAATATATAATATTATCCATGCCACAAACAAGCTGTAGAGCGCTGCATCAAATTAGTGACAGAAGCTTCAAGTGCTGTTTTGCGGAGAACATAAGCGAGACGGTTTCATTAGGGCAAGACTGCTTTCACATCAGCAAATCCCACATTTCGATACAAAAAAGCAATTTCATGTATAACTAAAATTACACATTTTTATCTTGTTTCTTTTAATAAATAATTTGTCCGAAATAACTTACGGCTCTTTTAGTTATGGTATTTTCAAGTAATTATAAATATATACAGTTATGATAGCCCTGAAATTCAGGAAAATACATTAATTGAACAATCTGATAGTAAGATAACGAATGTAAAAAGTAGTTATATTTACTGATTTTCAATTGTGTTGGGGCACCTCAAAACATTGGAATAGATTAACAAGATTTCGTATGTTCGACTTTCTTATTCAAAGGCAACTTTATGTCGCTATGCCATTGAAAATTTTTATTTTTTATTTTTTACTTATATGATCACTCCACCCTATTATCCATCTTGGTACCGTGAAGGTCCTTCCATATACTGGGTTTTACCATATGAGTTTTGGAGACCACATTTAGCTGAAATTTCATGCAATTTTTCAAGGACGTGGACTGCCTCTTGCCTGTTGTTAGAGAGAATTGCTAGATCATCTGCAAAGGCCAGATACCGCGAGTGAAGTTTATTTCTGAGTAGCCTGCCAACAGTTATTCATTTCACTTCTCCCGCCCAGGTTTTGATTACTTTGTCCAGAACAAAACTGAACAAAAGGGGTAATAGTCCATCTCCTTGTAGAACTCCTGTCAAGGTTCAGACAGCTCACCTAAAAACCTTACTTTTGAAATGGTATCTGTTAATGTCTGTTTGATTAATTCTCTAGTTTTCCTATCTACTTGTATTCTTCTAGTATCTTAAAACGTGTTTGTCTATCAATAGAGTCATAAGCTTTTTTGAAATCTACAAAGGTGATTACTGTTTGTCTGTTTTTACGGATTTTTAAGTTTATATATATATATTTAGTTTCACCGCCTTATGAATTTATTCATTTTCATTTTGAATATAAATCAGCAAACTCTCTTTACTTTTGCATACGACGCCGATATCATTAAAAGTGGTAAAGTGCTAAAGCAGTTAACCCCCCTACATTCGCCTGGAGTGATTTGGGGAAACGATGGAAAACCCAAATCAGTAAAATTAAGGTTTTATTCTAGCCTAAAACAAATTGCAATTTAAAAGATCCATACATGAAAACCAATACCACGCCAAAATTAAATTTAGAAACGCAGAAAGTTACTTAACAAATATTTGTATACAATCTTCACGCCAAGGGGAAAAAAAAAACTTTTCCTCGATACAACCGATGAAGAACCGAGTGAACACCGACATCCTGCTACAAGCGGCTAATATGAAACACGAGGCTGCGAGTTATCTGCCCTATCCGAATTTGGAAAAGATGTGTGAGATTCGGAGCGTTTAAACAACTGGAGGAATGTTTGGTTTGCTATCGCCGAAATGTGTATCGTGTTTTGTTTAATCTATATTTATAAAACGAAAGCCGGATATATTTGTGTCAGAAAAACTCGAAATCTACTGCGAAGATTTCGATGTGGTTTTCAGCCTTTTAAAGCTTAGAATCTCAACTCAGTTGTTTGGTATGTCTTACGCTTCTACGTTACATAACGTCGAAACATTAAATTAAATTCTGAACGTATGGTGAGGAATACCACAGATAGAACCACTAGATGCAGCATGCTTCACACTAAACACACAATTACAATGTCTCTGAGCATAGCCTTTAATTAAGGGAATAAGATTACAATAATAACTATGTTGCACACTAAACAAAATTTGAAGTATTCCTTCCTTTATCGGGATATTCAATTTTTAAACGCCATAGATAGCCGTAAAAATAACAGAAATTTTCTTTAACCACGATCTCTGGCAGCAGGCCTACAACTACATTGTCTCTGGCCATCAGCATTTGTCTTTTGTTTGAATAAAATCATTTATTTACGATAATATTATTCTGGATATACTTTGTATAAAAGGCTGAATCTGCGAAGTATCTGGCGTTTCGAGCAAAACGTATATCTACATTTGAATCAAATGTGAGTTTCTAACATAATCTATCGTTGTTTAGTAATGTAGTAATGCAATTTCTTAACCAAATTAATTAATGAATCTTGATACACATGAATCTTTCCGAACGAATGAAAATAGTGTACGTGCAAATAAACTTCAACCCACCCGTTCCTTGGTTGGGGGCGTGTGAATCAAAGTTTGCTTTAATTCCGAAAAACATTGGCGCGAATTTTATGAATCTTTGTACAAAAGTTTCTCACTGTAGGAATAAAAATAGCATGCTGGTAAATCTACGCCAACTATACCGGGCAACGCCGGGAACTCCGCTAGTAAGTGAATATTTGTTTGTGAAATATGTAATTTAATAGGCGGAGATTTGGGGCCATCCCAGCATTCACCTAGAAGAGTGAGGGAAACCGCAATCAGGTGGTCCTGTACTGGAACCTAGTCCTCTGTACCTCTACGATTACCTGTTGTGTCCCTCTCAAGCGCACAGCCATTCTGCCGATCTTGATTATAATCAAAATTTCGGTTCTGAAATTTTAAGTTGAAGCTGCAATACTGTCATTGCGAAGAGATGCTACTGAGCACGCGCTGTGTTATACATATTGCTTTATTCATTAATCACATGCTAAATACCAATTTCACCTCTGGGCAATCTGTCAGAATTAAAAAATCCAAGGTGATAAGTGAGAACTACCTTAATTGATATATGAAACATAATAATGATTATCACGTTTACAGTCAGCAAACATTAATACCTCGGTTGCTGAATCTAGGCACAGAGATAGTAGGCCACGCCATTTACTGCCAGATAATCACAGGCAGAGTATTTTGAAGTGTCCTGTCTTTCGACATTTACTTCAACATAATCTAGAAGGAGCAACACTTTGCTTTTGGTATGGCTTATCGTTGGCGTTCTTAGTTTAGAATAGCGAGTGGTCTTTTATGACGGCCAATACCTGTAACGTATTGCCCGAGCGAGTTGACTTCCGGGTTCCTGGTCTTCTGGGCGCGCTCGTAGAACGTCGCAGACAGCTGTCTGAAGCGATCCGTCAGCAGCGGGATGTTAGTAGTCTCGTGCAGAACTGCAGTCGGGAATCTGCTCGGTAAGTGGAGGGCCCGTTTTAGTGCCCTGTTCTGAATCACCTGAAGGCGCCGAAGGTGCGAAGCAGCTGCATAGCCCCATACGGGACAGGCGTATTCCATAATAGGTCTTACCAGGGTGATATAGATGTTTACTCCCGTGGCGGGCTTCAAAAGGCTATTCCTGTTCAGCACAGGGTATAGAGCGTGTAATCTAGCACTTGCCCTTCTCCTGATATCTTGAATATGGGATCGCCAAGTCAGTCGTTTTTTTTTTTTTTTTTTTTTTTTTTGCTGGTGTTGTGTTCCTGGCACCGACACCTTTGGCGTCCTGGCTAGGGTTTTGTTTATTCCTTGTTGCTTACTTTATGTTCATCTTAAGGGGAAAATTTCGGCCTCCTTGGAGGTCTTTGTAAAAACCCCTTCAAAGTGTCGGTATTTTCAATTTGGTGGATGAATAATTGATAGTGGCACTTTGTACCGGTGCCACCTCCTGGGAACTGTTATTCCAATGTTCTGTAGTCTGTCTTCAGTTTGGCGTAGAGTGTCGAGTCTTTGATGGAAGGATTTGGTTAGTCTTTTTATCACTTGGTCTATTGTTTCTATTTGTGCTATCTCGTGCATTTCAGTAATTCTTGCCCTTCTATCAGCGTTTAAGATTAGTCGGAGGCACCTGTTTTGTAATATTTGTAGTTTTGATAAGTTTGTTTTACACGTAGTTCCCCAAATTTGACAGCCGTATGTTATCACTGGTAGTATTGATGCTTTGTATAAGTGGAGTTTTGTTTGTAGGTTCATTGATTGACTGATCAGTATTGGAAATAGGTTTTTGATTATTCCTAGGATGTTTATCCGTTTTTCTTCTATATGATGACGAAATGTGAGCGTTTTATCTATCGTGACTCCCAGGTATTTGTGAAAGTTCTTCCATGGTACACGTTTCCCGAATATAGTCAAGTTTTGGTTTAGTTCAGGTCTTTTATGGGTGAAATATATTGCTGCCGGTTTTTGGGAATTTATAGTTATTTTATTTTTTTTACTCCATAGCTCAATTTTGTGTAATTGATTTTGCATTCGGGTGATGTTATCAGTTTGTTTTGTCCCTGTAGTATAAATGGTCGTGTCATCCGCGAATTGAGCAACGTGAACATTTTTGATGGTGGGAATATCATTCACGTAGATATTGAAAAGTGTGGGTGCTAACACTGATCCCTGTGGGAGTCCTGTCCTCATCTGATGTATTGAAGATCGCACGCCTTGCATTTCTACGTAGAATGTTCTTTTTTCCAGGAAGCTATTTATCAAGTGAATGATTGCTCTGTCAACTGTCGTTTGGGTAATTAGTTTATAAATGAGATTTTGATGCCACACCTTGTCATAGGCCTTTTGTACATCGATAAAAGCTGCTGCTGTCGATCTGCCGAGATTGAACCCTTTGCTAATATTCTCAACTACGTGTAGAAGTTGTACTGTTGCTGACATGCGAGGTTGGAATCCGTACTGTTCTTTGCGGATGGTATTCTGTTCCGCCAGTTTCTTCTGTATTCTTGTTAATACAACTCTTTCCAGCACTTTTGTTGTGGAGTTGAACAGGCTGATTGGTCTATTATTTGCGGGCAAGGATGAGTTTTTCCCAGCTTTAGGGATTGGTATTATTTTTGCTCTTTTCCAGTCTGTAGGAAAGTATGCATTTCTCAAGCAACTGTTCACTATTCTTGTTAGTAACACTATTCCCTTCCTAGGCAAATGTTTCAGTTGGCAGTTTGTTATTTTGTCTGGTCCTGGGGCTTTTTTGATCCGGAGTTTCCTGATGATATTCCTTATTTCAGCCGGTGTAGCCAAGTCAGTGTATTCTCCTATGTCTTCCTTTAGGAATGTGGATACTGATTCTTTGATTTTTTCCTCTTCTTCCTTTTCTTCGTCACTTTGTTGTGTTATGGGAGTTGCATACTGTTCTTCGAAATAGTCAGCCAGGATCTCTGCTTTTGTTAGTGGTTCGAAGATTTGTCCATCTTCGGTGGTCAGTGGTCTTTCCGGTGTTTTGGGATTTTTAAGTGCTCTTATTAGACCCCAAGCGTTTCGATGTTGGAGGGTGAGATTTGACATTTTTTCTTCCCAACGTTCCGTGTTTAGTTCTTTTAGTCTCTTCTGCAGGTTTCTTCTATAATAGTTTGTCAGTCTTCTGTCTTGCGGGTCTCTGTACATCTGCCATTTTTTTCGGTGGAAGTTCTTGATGTATTTTAGTCTTGCAAGTTCCTCTGGAAGGTCTGTTTTATAGTTCGGTGGTGGGTTTACTGTTGTTATGGACGCTTTATGGTTAGCTTTATGGATAGCTTTTGTCAGGTGGTTTATAGCGCCATCAATTTCCTCTTGGCTTTCCATTCTATAAGTGGTTTTGATTGAGTTATGCAGTTCTTTTGTGAACAAACTCCAGTCTACCTGTTTTGTTATTTTTGGGGGTGGTGCTGTGATCATCCAGTTGTTTATCTTGACTATCACCGGGTTATGATCCGACGATAATTCGTTTACAGTGATTGGTTGAAGTATACGTGGAATATTCTTTGTTATCACAATATCTATGACATCTGGTTGATGATTAGGATTTGCCGGTATGTGGGTTGGTATTTCCGGACCAAAGACATGTAAGTTTAGTTCTCCCGCCACCTGAAGTAGTTGATTGCCATGTGGATTTGAAATTCTTGAATTCCATACTGGATGCTTGGCGTTTAGATCACCACCCACCAGTATTTTCGGACCAACCATCGTAATTTTCTCTATATCTTCACATAGTAGATCTTTATTTGGCCTCAGATATGCTGCCACTATTGTTATTACGCCGTCTCTTGTTTGGGTTTTGATTCCTGTAGCTTCAATATTTTCTAAATTGTTAAATTCTATTGGGGCGTGGCTGATTGTTGATTTTATTAGCACCGCTGTTCCTCCACCTCTTTCTCCTAGCCTGTCGTTTCTATAGGTGGTCATGTTTCTTAGTTTGAAGCTCTGATGTGGCTTTAAGTGCGTTTCTGTTATTAGTATTATATCCAGATTTTGTTGTTGTTGAAATAAGGCTAGTTCATGTTTCCTCTGCATTATCCCGTTCGCATTCCATATTGCTATGTTTATGTCTCGTTTTGGTATCTGGGTTCTATTTGCCATTATTGAAATAATGCTAATACGCCTTGCAGTAGAGCACCCATTTTCTCCCAGATATCACGTGCCATAACAATTTTTGTCAACGTAGTTTTTATTATTTCCAATTTTTTTCCTATATTTTCAGCTGAAAACATGTTGCTGAAATCAATTGTCTCGTTTTCCTCCTGCGATTGGTTTCCTGTTGTCTGTTTCATTTTTAATGCGTTAGCATAATTCATTTTTTGTTGTTGAGATTTTTCCTGTGTTGTTTTGTCTTGTCCTGGATGAATTGGAGGGAAGTTTTTAATTTGATTCCAGTTTCCCTCGCTAGTTTGTTCCTGTTCAGCGTTGTCTTTTGCTTTTCTTCTGGCCATATTCCTGTTCATTTTTTCAGCAAGTGCTTTCTGATACATTGGACAACCTCGCCAAGATGCAGGATGATCTTCGCTGCAGTTGGCACATTTGGCTTTTGCTTCACGTGCTATTGGGCAGTCCTTAGATTCATGTAGCCCTGAACATTTCACGCATCTGCTTGGTAGAGTACAGTAGTTCGCAGTATGTCCAATCCTCTGACATCGTCTGCACTGTGATGGTCCTTCCTTATCCTTGTACCGCTCCACATGAATCCTTGTGTAATTGATCTCTCGCTCGTAATATATTTCTTGTGCCTTCTTTGTAGGGGTCAAAGTAACACAATATATTGCTAGAGGTATTAATTCATTTGAGGTTTTATCTCTTGTCTTAAATTGGTGGATATTTTCTACTGGGTATCCCCTTTTTGTTAGTGTTTCAACAATCTCTCTCATTTCCACATTTGGTGGTAAGCCCTTTATTACCACTTTCAGTGGTGCTTTATCTGGTGTTTGGTGTGTGTAGAATCCAATCTTCTTCTGATGTAGATAGATTTTGACTTTGAAGTAATCCTCCATACTGTCCGTGTGGTATTTAACACTGTCTCCTCTATATATCACTTTGAGGTGACCTGTAATTTGCTTCTTGATTTCTTCATTTAGTTTAAAAAGGTTTCCCGTTTGATAGCTCACAATCGGTGGAATATGTACTTTTTGTTGCTCCGTCGCATCTTGTTCTTCTGTGCTGTTGTTTATGTTCTGTCCATCGTCTTTTCCGCTCTCCTCCACTGCCAGTGCTGAGAAACGGTTGGACAGTTTTATTTGATTTCTCGTATCTGTTCTCGCAACTTTGATTTGTTTTTGTTTTTCGGATGCTCGTCGTTTTCTGTCAAAGATAGGTTCAAAGCTTTGTTGTTCTTGCTCACTCGTACCTAGAACAAATGGCTCTCCATCATATCTGAATATTTCTCTCGTCGCAGCCTCTTCCTGTAATCTAGCTAAGTCTTCGTTTGTTGCATATTCCATGTCATACTCCTCATGTCCTTCAATCAGTTCGTCGCCGCACAACCGACCTACTTCACTGCCCGATTCCTCCATCGTCTCAGAAGCAGTCAGTGTCAAGTTGTCCCTATCAGACATGCTAGTAGGATCTCTTGTTATCACCGCAAGGTATTCCCGAGATCCACTAACAGCCCAGTCACTCGATTCCGATGTAGTCCGTAAGAGATGCCGGGTCGTCAACGTCCAAAATTTCCTGCCACCAGTCCGCAACACAGTCCAAATCCGAAGTCCAGTAATACACGCCGCGTCGTCAAATAGCACACTTTCCTGTTGTTGTAGTCGAACAGCTCTCGATGATATAGTTCACGAGGAACTTCCGCTCCATGCCAAGTCAGTCGCCGGTGACGGAGTCTTTATTGAAGAGGCGGGAAGAAAACTGTTGTGAGAGCTTGGCACAATACGAATGAGAAACTTTTTAAAAAGAAAGAACGTAACTTGAAGATACTAATAACATTAATATATAGGTTAAGTTGACCCATTAGACTCTTATATACAATTGGCTACAACCATTTCGACTGTGAGAAAATATTCTGTTTCATTCAGCACGATTCCCGGTACTGCAACAGGGAAGATTTTCAAAAGTTGTGCAGCCCACGGCCCATGACTAAAATTAGGTATATTTTATCTCAATGTGTCTTCCAGATACTGACTGGGGGGGGGGGGGGGAGGGGTTTCAATGTGGAAATTGCAATCGTAGAATAAAAAAGTCTGGTAAACAGTACGTCACCTCTGGTTTCTTGCCCTAAAGCAGTTCTGTCCGGTGGGCCTACATTTAAGAGAAATCGGGAGTTAAAAAGTGTAAAAATTGCGTGTAAATGATGAATACCTGTACGGAAAACTGTTTGCCTACGACGTCAGTTTGGCCGTGGTCGTTTAGGCGGTGTAATCAGACGCGACGGGTCCGAAGTTCGGTCCCACCACCCGTGAAACATTTTTCCTTCTATTTGTATTTTTTTTAATTGCTATTCAATCTTGTAGCTTTAGAAAAGTGGTTTTAAAACAATTTATGAAAAATATATATATTTTCCTTCGACAAATGCGCAAATATTAGGATGGCATAAATCATAAAAACATTTGAAAATAAAATTACGTACACACCAGGAACATTTTATGAAGGATATGTTTCGACAGTCACATACAGTATGTATTAGTGATTTAAGAAAGAGAGTTTCGTTAACATTTGTAAATTCCCGACTTTCATTCGTTAATTTTGAACAATACCAGGAATATTTTATCAAGTCATAAAATACAGGCGCTCGCAAAATGTGGTGAATAAGTGAATGTATCATCATAGCATCTTCACGAGAAGATATTGCATGATTATCTTGCAACAGATCCAGCGCGTCTTGAAGCCTTTTTATTAGCATTTTTATCTGACGATAGAAATACACATCACATGGCTGACATAAATGCGTACATTTGGGTGGTATCAACCTAATATTTGCGTATTTATCAAAGGAAAATAAAATTTTGTAGTATTCGTTTCAAAACAAATTTTTAATGCTACAAGATCGAATATCAATAAAAAAAAAAATACAAATAGAAAAAAAAATTGTGGGTGGTGGGATCCAAATCCGGAC
Organism: Vandiemenella viatica; assembly: GCA_031002005.1. Classification (NCBI taxonomy): domain Eukaryota; kingdom Metazoa; phylum Arthropoda; class Insecta; order Orthoptera; family Morabidae; genus Vandiemenella; species Vandiemenella viatica. The sequence continues at coordinate 271,734,528 of JARYHS010011408.1, read as the reverse complement.
CCATCACATCTGAATACACCGCCTTAACGAGCACTGCTAAGCTGACATTATAAATCAGTGCTCTTCCGTACAGGTATAAATCATATACACACAATTTTTATACTTTTTAACCTCCGATTTCTCTTAAACGGAGGCGCACCAGATAGAACTGGTTTAGGGCGAGAAACCAGAAGTGACGTAAAATTTACCAGACTAGTTCGTTCTGCGATCGCTATTTCCACTCTGAAAACCTCTCCTAGTGAGAAATGAACAAAAGGTGTCAGTTCTTTTCGTTGATTTTCATGGGTTTTTGAACATTGTACTGCCCCTAGTCCCAAGAGTAAAACCGGACATGTTTTATTTGGTTATGACGTCAAAATCTAAGAAACTAAGATAAAAGTGTCGGAAAATTAATATATTTTAAAAGGTAAGTCAACTCTCGCTGTCGGAATATATGATGGCATACTTACCAACGGCATCGTGTTATTCGAAATTAAAACTGATATTCATCATCAATCATTTAACTTATTACTAATAGCCGTAACCCTTCCGCATTCTTGACTATGTCTAGAATGTAAACTAGAAGGTCAAATTATCTGTTAGAGTAATTTTGATAGAAGGCCTGACTTCATCTCTTAAACCTTTATAAAATAAAGAACCTCAGGTAAACGAAGTTACGGGCGACGGCTAGTTTATAATAAACGTGATCGAAAAAGTCAAGGTAAATGTATTAATCAACATATCGTTTGAGAAACACTAAAATATCTGCTTCTGCGCCGTTAATGTGAATCGGAATGTTGAACTGTCTAAAATTAATGAATGAAGTTACCGTAGCGGACAGCTATGCAATAAAAAGGTTAGCAAACTTTAAAGCAAAATAAATAAAGAAGATATGCTTATTCACGTATGAAACAGAAATTAAATTACAAATAATATTATTTAAAAGGAAATTTTGTGTTATAAATTTTTCGTTAGGTTCAAATGAGATGTATTGAGAAAATAAACTTACAAAACATGTGAAAGGAAAGCATATCTTAGGAAAATAATTATATATGCACCGATTGGAATCGTGCAAATTTCATCATCAACTGGCATCATCACCGATTTCAGTTTTCTTCCCGCGATTATTGTGCTACTATTGTAAGCCCGTTTTTTGTGTTTCGTCACGGGTTTAGAATACTTCCGGTTCTTAGGGTCAAAGATTATAAAAGGTTGACCTGATCTCATAAAATATGATCTTGGCCTGTGTTTCACCCTTAGGGCGAATAAAATCTCTTGACCTTGAAGAACTCAGAAGTATTATTAAACGTAGGTATTAAACACGGAGAGGTAAGATCGTGCAAACGTATAATTGTTTCAAAGTCCGTAGACTCGAACTTGCTTAGATACAAACTTGACTTGAATTTGACCCTTAAAGTTCACTCTGCAAAATTTAAAAAATTGCCTGTTTGCTTCGAAAGCATCACGTTGTTTTTTTTTACTGAGACGGGGCAAACACTACTAATTTAATCATTGGTTACAGTATCTGTAACGGCCAGAGTGCTTCATACACGTTCCATATTATCAAACAGTTGAGCAACTCCGAAGAAATTAATTGCCAGAATAGTTAATTAGGTAACATATTTGGTCTTATGTCCACCTAATGTAACATAATAACTTACGAACAGCGAATATGAAGAAAGACCATTCATGAAAGTTGTCAGTAAAATACATAAAAAGCAAACAAAGCGTAATGCATAAATTTTGGTCAAGTAACAACATTAGGGAATGTGTTAATTAAATTGAAATTTATCCTAACCCATAATGACAATTGGTATTCGTGGTTACAGCAGAGACAGTGAGTAATTTAATAATTTTTTTTTTAATTTTTAAGTTGCTTTTATTAGCTGAAAAGTAGATCCACGTTTTTACAGCCACAAAATTTATCAATATATTTTTAACTATGAAACGCTACGAAAAGCAAACTTAATGAATGTATTATGGCTATTAATTTGGTAGCAGTTTCTTAGCTATTAAATTGTGGACATAACCACGAATTTCTTATAATGGTATCTCTGGTCGCTGTTTTGCGAGCGAAGGCTGACACGTGACAAAGTTCACCAGCCAATAGCTATCGAAGTGAGTGAATGAGTGACCTTATGAAATTATGTAGTGTATCGTACGGTTCGTTTATTGCTTACTCTGGTATAGCCATCACATTGGACCTCCTATGGCTGATCTTGGTCCTTTCAGTATTCCATGGAATATGACTGTTTTTTCTTGATTAGGTCCCTGTCAACAAACAATATGTCCAAAGAAAATGCAACATTCACTAGTAGCGTATAGAGGAGAGACTCTTTCCACATTATATTCTTTCAAAATGGAAGTAATGACTATCTTTTCCATGAATGATGTTTACAGTATGGACCTAAATACTCACATCTCAGAATCATGCATCCTTATAGTCATCTGCCTTGATGGTCAATGTTTCCAAGCCGCTAAGAAAATACTTTAAATTAGCTGTATAACCAGCGAGGCTGAATGTTATAATTTCTTTTAAAAAATAGTGATACAAAACGGTGATAAAATTCATTCGTTATATTTAAGACCAAAATTTTCCCGCTACTTCACTCGAGCGGACAATAGTGGGGGGGGTAATGTGTTTTCCTTTTATTTGTCTTCTAACACCTAAACATAAACGTTTATTGTATAGTATCTTTGCAACATTAACCTTAAATTAAATTCCGGAATTTCTTTACGCTTATTGGACTATTAATCTTCGACTTTTTGATTCGATTAATGATTTCTGTGTGTTCTGTCTTAAGTAATAGATAAACAAAGTCACGTAGTCAGAAAATGATATTAACAGAATTCTAAGAGTGGAATGTTTACCTCCGTTGTATCGTGATCTTTGGAGGGTGGATGAGTATTCATCTCAGATGCAGTGAGATTTGTTGCCGCTCTCTGTTCTCGGTACTAACGAATTATCATTTCTTACTCCATTCCCGGGTTACATAGAGTTACAGAGTATATCGGATAGATTTTAAGGCAGACCATAAGATTTCAGACTGTGAAAAAGAAACATTCAAATTGGTTCTGTAGTTTTTCGCGTGGTGCCTGGATGTAGAAACTAACTCAAGCACCCCGCTTACAGTTTGGTAACAGCACAGGGGGAGGGGGTAGGGGCTATAAGGCGCGTCAACGTCTAATTCATTAACGTTGTAATAGTATAGTATCATGAAAATGCATATTAGTGCTCTGGTATGTGGAGTATTTTGTGATTGCTTCTGTTCACCTATTTTTTTCGCATAAAAGCGTTGTAGTAGCTGGGGAGGGGGGAAAGGGGGGGGGGTTAAATGGTCAATTTTTTGTGTCAGCGGATATGTTGCATGTGGTCGATCGTGAATTACTGACGGACATTCGGATCAGAGTACAGAGCATTGCAGCTGTGGATGGGGCGGGCGGTAAATCTGACTCGGCTGGGTTGGCAACCCTGTGGCCAGAAATTTATACTCCTCACTCTGAGTTAGGTGCGGCGCGTTGCGGTGGAGCTTTGTGCTCCGCCGTGGGTGGCCCGTACTCCGCAATTCACATTTCATGCGGGCGCCACACAACTAAAACTTTGACCCATTCCAACAGACGTCGACCGCTTACAAAGAGGCTTGCAGCTATCCAGTAGATAAATATAGGAGTGCACGGGCTACGAGTCGTCTTATATCCAAGTATTTTTGTAATACGGGTGGTACCTAAAAAAAAAAGGAATTATTTTTTAAAACCTATATTTTTTACAAAACAACCTTATCCTCTTCAAAATACTCTCCGTTCTAACTAATACATTTGTCCCATCGGTGCTTCCAATGTTCGAAACAATTAGTCATTTTTAGAAATGGCTGGCAGCTCCGCCCTCGTTTTTTTTCTTCACCTCTTCAATGTTGTCAAATCAGTGTCCTTTCATGCCCCTTTTCATGCGTGGAAATAAGAAAAAGTCGCACCGAGCCAGGTCAGGCGAGTAAGGTGCGTGGGGCAGCGGAACCATGCCATTTTTAGCCAAAAACTGCTGTGTGCAGGTGCATTGTTATGGTGGAAGTATCAGTCTCCTGTCTACCACAAATCGGGTCTTCTTTGACGAACACTGTTGAGTAATCTTCCTAAAACTTCCAATTAAAAGGTTTGATTCACGGCCTGTTGTGGGGGAACAAACTCTGAATGAACTACGGCATCAAAAAAGCAAATGAGCATTGTTATGATGTTTGATTTGACTTGAGGACAATTTTTTGGACGGGATGAAAATGACGTCTTCCATTGGCTTGACTGTTGCTTTGGTTCTGGGTTGTAACCATAGCGCCATGACTCATCACCAGTAATGACCTTTCACAGAAAATCTGGATCAATTTCAAGCTGTTGTTTCACAGCACGACATGTTTCAACTCGACGTTCTTTTCGATTGTGTCAGAACCCTAGGTAAAACATTAGCAGCAACCCTTTTCATTCTCAAATCTTCAATTAAAATTCGCTGCACATAGCTTCAAGAAAACCAATTAATCTTTGAAAGTTGATGAATTGTCTGTCGACGGTCTGTGAGCACAAGCTCTCGAATTTTTTCAAAATTTTCGTCGATTCTGGCAGTTAATGGACGTCCAGAACGAGGTTTATCATCAATTGACATGTCGCCATTTTTAAAACATGCGAACCACTCGTACTCTTGAAGTTTTCCCATAGCGTCATCTTTGTAAGCCGTTTTCAACATTAAAACCATTTCAGAAACATTTTTACTGAGTAGAAAACAAAATTTCACTGCTGCACTTTTATCACTTAAACTTTCCATCATAAAAAACGAAACAAGAACAAAACAGCGCTAGCAAAAACAATCACTGCATATTAACAGAACAAGCCAGGTCGACAAAACTGGTGGCACTGAAGTGGCAATGAGTTGCGCTAAAAACGCCTAGCTGTAGAAACGCGAACTACACAAGTTCCGCCCACCACAATGTTATCCCGGTTATTTTTGGGTACCTGTAACCGCACTTTTTATTTTTCGCTGTAATTATTGGCTTGCCTTGAAGACCCGCTTCGTTGTTCGTAGCTTCACTTAATTTTTTTGGATAGGCAGCTTCTGGTTTATTTAACTTCTTAGCCGGGCAAAGAAGATCTTAATTTCATTCATTGCTATTACGAGTTGAGAGCAGTCTTGCTGCAGCACTGGACTACAGCGGTAAAGTTGGGGTAACAGGTTAGATTTCATCCTGAGTAAAATTGAATATGTCGATCACTTGTACATCACGCTATGAAATTAATTGCCATCATATAGTCATAAAGTTTGCTTTTCGTAGCATTTTATTCTTAAAAAAATGAGAAAAAAAATTTCGGCCCAAAAAACGTGGAACTACGAGTACTTTTCAGTAACATGTCGCTAATGAAAGTAACATTTAAGAAATTTTAATTTCTCATGGTCTCTGCTATTATGTAACTGCGTTGCCAGATAAAACGTTAAAAAAATTAATGCGAGGCAATCATTCGTTACAAAGTTACAATTGGAACGTTAGTTTAAATTTACATGTTTCTTTCTGCTTATTTATAACAACTAGACTCAGAAATTCATGTAAGGAGAAGGCTTTTCGTTGTTTACATTATATTAACTGTATCAGTTATAAGAACTAGGTTAAAACATAACCTAAGATGACAGTTTCCGTTTCTGATGTTACACTTTCCGTAATTGAAAGTAAAATGCAATTATGCGAATAAATCATAGTCAAATATTCGGATAATCTGACCACAGTATGATACTTATATCACGAAAATATCATTAATAAAATAATTGTTTAAAAAACATAAAAACCGTCTTCAAAAAAGAGCACTAAAAACTTTAAAATAACTTTATACCTTGATTAGAAGAAATTAAATCTAAATGGACAATATTTTACATTACTGTTATTGAAATTTTTACATTAATTAGTTATTTTTGGAGTCGGTGCCAGCTGTCATATCGTGCAGATCGAATTACTGAACCTTATTTGGCGTTCGAGGCGAACCGAGAGTCCGAACAAAAAATTCCAAATATTTTACAGCATGTCGTGAGGAAGATAGTTTTATTGCGGGAGACAGCTTAGGGAAACAAATTAACGGTATGTTTTCTGTGGCTCGGCCTCGTTGGCCATCCAGGCATATCTCTGGCGCCATAGTGTCAGTTGGTTGGTTGGCTTTATCATGCAGTAAACACTTTATAGTTAGTATAATATCGGTGTATCATCTTTATGTTTCAGTTTTGTTGAAAAATGTTTCTAGAATTAATTGTAGGTAAGTAGTAACATGATTTTTTATGTATTAATGTTATTTATTATTGTTTTTATTTTTCTTGGTTTGGCTGGCACTGGCTCCAAAAATAACTAATTAATGTAAAAATTTCAATAACAGTAATGTAAAATATTGTCCATTTAGGTTTACTTTCTTCTAATCAAGGTATAAAGTTATTTTAAAGTTTTTAGTGCTCATTTTTGAAGACGGTTCTTATGTTTTTTAAACAATTATTTTATTTTTAAACTTTTAGTGGTATTATAGTTAATTTGTGTTTAAATATGCCGCAGCAGTTCTTATTTTGCGAACTTCCTGGTAGCTCAGTGATTAAAGCGAATGATTTTTTTTTTAATTTAAAAAAATCTGTCTTTACAAGAACTTTCAGAATGGGGTGAAGTGGATGCTGTGTTAAGGAATGTCAGTTTACATTTTGGTCCAGGCTGTGTTTCGATCTAATCATAACATCTATTAAAGCTGCTGCTCGACAATCGAAACATGTAACATCTGGACATTAATACATACCACATACACAAATCTGCCTCTGGAATATATCTGTTCGTTCCGGCATCACACAGAAGATATAGATTTTTAATTGGTTTTCACAACGTAAAAGCTTGGGGTCCAAGTTGAGACATTAGGACACATACATTTTATAAATATTCTGCAGTGACTTGAAAATAGCTTAATTGATTTTGACGTTACTTAAAACTGTGGATTTTGTAAAGAACACTGGAAATTATAAACGAGCGGGGTAAAGGAGAAGAGGGATTGGGCTTTTGTATACCAAATGTAGACTGTCTTTTCTGATTGATTTAAGGTATTCGTTTGTAAATTTCTATTGATATCATATACAAATTTTAGGCATGTACAAAAATAATTAAGGGTGTGGAAGTGAAGAGTAGTTTGGTTTCTGTTAAGGTACTGTGGACAGTATTTTTCTCTTTGTTTTAAAGAATGTACATGTGCAAAATTCCATCAAAACCAGATAAAAACTGTAGCTTTCTGTAAAGAACATTTACAAAAATTAAATGAGGTAAGGGAGTGAGCGGTTGGATGTTGTAAACTGAATGTTTCTCTTTGTTCTTAAGTATGCATTTGCATTGTTCCATCAATATCTGATAAAAACGGTAGGTATCTATAAAGAACATTGGACATTAGGAGGGGCGGGGGTAGAAGGGAAGAGGGGTTGGGCTTCTGCAACCTAATTTAAACACAATTGTTATGTATTTTTTAAATTATATGTGTGCAAATTTTCTTCAGAATCAGATAGAAACTGTGCTTTGTGTAGATTAAAGGGGTGGAAAGGGGGAGAGAGATTTGGCTTCTCTAAACCAAATTCAGACAGTATTTTTCTCCATGTTTTGAAGTATACATGTGCATACTTCCTTGAAAATCAGATAGAAACGGTAGATTTGTATAATGAACATTGACAGTAATTAAAGAGGTAGAAAGGGGAATAGGGTTTGTGTTTTTGTCAAAGTAATGTGAGTAGTATGTTTCTGTTTCTATTTGTTTTAAAGTATACACAAGCGAAGTTCCACCGAAATCGGATTAAAATGTGGGTTTGTACAAACATTAATTGATGAAAAAGGGGAGCTAGGGTAGTTTTCTTTATTTTTTGGTCAGAAATCTTCTCCATAAAAAAATACGTATATGTGCCAACTTTCATAAAGATCGGTCAAATGGGTGTCAACTGTAGTTTTTCAAAAAGAAAATTAACAAAAGTCAAGGGGCGGAAACGGGGAAAAGGGTTCAGTTTTTGCAAACCAAAAGTTGACATGATTTTTCCCTTTGTTTTACAGTAAAGTTTCCTGAGTTCTATCTAAACTGGATAAAAATTGTGGGTTTGTATAAAAATTAAACAGTTTAATGGGGAGTAGGGGTTTTTTTTTTTTTTTTTTGATCAGAAACCTTCCTCGTGAAAAAATATATATAAGCGCCAACTTTCACGGTAATAGGTCAACCGGTGGAGACTGTAGCTTTTTATATAAAAAAAAAAATTGACGAACGTTAAGGGGTTGGTAGGAGGGAGAGGGGTTGAGCTTTGGCAGACCAAATGATGAAAAGATTTTTCTGTTTGTTTGAAAGTATACATTGGCAAAGTTCCAATCAAAATCAGATACGATATGTAGGTTTCTATAAAATTAAGGGGTGTAAAGGGCGAGATGGGGCTTTTTTAATTTTTGGTCAGAAACCTAGTCTATGAAATATTACATGTATATAAAAACTTTAATGGAGATCAGTTAAATGATGTCAACTGCAGTTTTGTACAAATAACATTGGCGAAAATTAAGGGGTGGACAGGGTGAGAGGGGTTCAGTTTTTTTCAAACCAAATGTTGACAGCATTTTTCTCTTTATTTTTGACTATAAATGTCCAAAGTTCCATTGAAATCGGATAAAAATGTGGGTTTGTATAAAAATTAAGGGGTGTAAAGGGAGAGAGGGGTGTTTTTTTTTATTTTTTTTGGGTCAGAAACCTTTTCCATGAAAAATCACATGTATATGCTAACTTTAATGGAGATAAGTTAAATAGTGTCGACTTTAACTTTGTATAAAGAACATTGGCAAAAATTAAGGGGTGGATAGGGGGAGAGGGGTTCGATTTTTTCAAACCAAAAGTTGACAGTATTTTCTGTTTATTTTTTACTATACATTTCCAAAGTTCCATCAAAATCGGATAAAAAGTGTGGGTTTGTATAAATATTAAGGGGTGTAAAGGGGTAGAAGGGGTGGTTCCTCAATGAAATTCATATGGGACCACTTTGGAGGTATACTTTATTCACTGTAAAAATTTTATTTAAAACGGTTAAAAATTGGCGAAGATATCGCTGAACATACATCAAAAAAAAAAAAAAAAAAAAAAAAAAAAAAAAAAAAATTCAGACGAATTGAGAACCTCCTCCTTTTTTGAAGTCGGTTAAAAATAAACGTTATTCGTTTTCCTTGCAAGCTTTTCAAGAATAAATTCCTACTACCACCATAGGTGAGGCCCGTCGTTATTCATATGAGGGTAATAGAAGCTATAATTTTCGAATACAATATTAGTGGAGGTTGTGTTTAAGTTATCCAGAATTGCAACTAACACATTTTGTTACAGCATAATTCACTCTGAAATTAGTTTTACAAAGCATTTAAATGGCTTTCATAAGCGCCGTGGTACTGAAGGTATTCATTAATGCGAGTGGAAGTAGTTCCATATTTCTCGTGCTGAATTGTGCCTGGACCAGGAATAAAACTGATATAACATAGACAGCAAAAGTTTTTGGGATTCCTAATTTATTTTTAATTTATTTGGTTCTATACTTCCATCGTCATTAATTCGGTAGAAGTTACTACTCTACTGATATGTGAACTACAAATGAACTATGTAGAACATTACAAAATCAAGGCCATTAGCTTCATGTAGTAACAATTCCATATAATTAACCAACTGCAAAAAAATGAACTGCCAGAATATTGCGTTCAAACCGTAATTTTTGACAGGCTCGAGGCTAGTAGTATTAATACAAAACAACAGGAAGAAAAAAGTACGAAAATTACGTTACAAATCTGTAGGTGCCAGGTTTTAAGAGCGGCGGCGTGGAATAATGAATGTTCCGAAGGTTTTTTTTTTTTTTAACTGCTTTACGTCTCTCAACAGCGAGGTCTTTAGAGACGGGAAAGGATGGGGGAGGGGGGGCAAGGAATGGGAAGGAATTCGGTCATGGCCTTGTAAGAAAGCATCCCGGCATTTGCCTGGAGTGATTTGGGAAACCATGGAAAACCCAAATCTAGATGCCCGGACGGGGATTCGAACCACCGTCCTCCCGAATGCGAGGCCAGAACGCTATCCGTTACACCACCACGCTCAGTGTTTTCCGAACTCTTGCTGTAGATATTTATTTATTGTGCAATATATTGCTGATACATTTTTTTTCGGGTGTGTTTGGGGGAGGACGATGGAGGCTAGAAGCTGTAATTTGAAGAAAATAAGTGAAAAATTGTGAAAAAACGGAAAAAGCAATCATTTTTAACGATTTTTTTCTGTTTAAAGCGGCAAACCCCCTCAAACCAACCTCTCTGCTACAAATGTTAATGTTTTAGCGCTTTTCACCTCTCTAGCTCCTCCGAAGCAATCTCTAAAACAATCATTTTCGTCCTTCCAAATTATCTAAAATTGATAAAAATAGGTGTGGGGTTTCCCCGAAAAATTGTGATGATAGGGGAAAACGGTAGACATATTCGGACTCAGGAGGTAATTTTACACGATTATGAGCAGCAATTGTGTCAGGACCGATTTTCATGCTGACTAGTATAATAGAAGTATTAAACAGTGACAGAAGGTCTCGATAAATATATGTAGGCGGCAGTGTAAATACCTTAATGATCCAGCAACAGTGAACACGCAACAAACGAAAAATTCAGAAGAGACTATATAAAAAAAAATCATCCACGTTTTTGCTTTTAGCAATCTTAGCATCAATTATAGTCTCCAATGTAAATAATTACATACTTAAAGATGGCCAAGCAGCGTAACTGATAGTAATGACTTCTTTGTATTATGAAAAACAATTTTATTCCGTGTTTTATCAGCCGCAATATTGTACTATATGTTCTTAGCTAAAGTGACTGATTTAATTTTAAATGAAATGCTCAGAAATGCAAACTGAACTAAAGTTGTTTGGTAATTCGTTTCTTTGTAGTTGCTTAACTATTAAAATGTGCTCATAACCTTGAATTTCTAGGAAGATTTCTGGCCGCTGTTAATTTTTCAAGAAAGGCCGAGAGTTTGAAGTCAGCTATCGATGTGAGTGCGGAGTGAGCCTACGAAATTATGTAGTATATAAGTAGCTTTCATCTTGATTTATTTTCTATTATTATCTTTTTAAACATAGGTAGTTCTCCATTTCAAAGTTGTATACCATATAAAATACTTTCAAGAAATCAAAAACTTTACTATAACTAATACACTATCTTTCAATACTGTTCTTTTACCCACATTATTTCTCTCTAAGCCAAAATCTTTCAAAACCACTGCCAGCAGTTATGAGGCTCCAGAGATTTTACTACATTTTTCCTCCGTTCATAGCCACCGATCATCCGCATCATCATCTCGCTTCGTTATCACAGATATTATTACTCGTCAGACTCTGAAAAATGCTTCTATTAATTACTTTCCATTTCTTAGTAATGTAATTTCTATGCTTTACCTTAGAAGGAGAAGTGCAAGATGGCGGATAATGTTAGCATCTCGTTTCCCAGAGCGCCGGACTGGTCTTCCTCCGAACCACTTTGCGGCGGGCGAGTAGGCAGGGCAGGCGGCCGCCACAGATTGCTCTCGACGCTAATAACGAGGATGAATGTGCTGCTGTGGAGAACTTAATTGAGGTGAGGCAGCCGGGGCGGAGTTGCTAATATTGTACAATTTAGCGCGCCTCCCAACGCCCCCGCGCGATTACCCTAATCTAACGAGAAGGGACGCCTCAGACAGGACCGCCCAAAGGGACAGCGACCACATCCACGCCACCTGCCCAAAACACGACTGTCTTCAGACTGAAAATCGAAACACTTGTGGGTTCGCTAATTTTTCTGCCCTTCCGTCTGTTCATCACCCATAGCTCCTGAACCCGTTCTCTCAGAAATTAGTAATCTACATCTACATATACAGGTATACTCTGCAATTCACAAAATTGTGGGTGGCAGAGGGTGCTCAGCACCAAAGCTAATCTCTTTGCTGTGCATTCCAATCCCTAATGGTACGAGGGAAAAAAGAATTCATATAAGAATCAGTCCGGCACCTTATTTCTCTAATTTTATCTTTCCTGTCCTTCCGACTCAAATAGGTTGGTGGAAGAAGTATTTCACTACACTCAAGTGAAAGTTGGAGTACGCATGTTTTCCAATAAGTTTAAACGAAACGTGTGTCGTCTATCTACCAGAGACTCCCAACCTAATCTACTAATCAGTTCTGTGACGCTTTCATAAGGACTGTAGCAAGCGGTCACGAATCGAGCGGCTCTTCTCTGTACTTTCTCTATACTTTCGATCAATCCCTTACGAAACGGGTCCCAAATGGCACAACAATAATCCAAATGTGGACGCACAAGAGATTTGTACGCTATCTCCTTTGTTTGTTCATTACAATTTTTCAAGATTCGACCTATGAATCGCAGCCTAGAATTTGCTCTACCTACTAAGAATTAATGTGTATGTCCCATTTCATGTTCCTTTGTACTGTTACTCCCAAATATTTCATAGAATCGACCATATCAATAACTGTATTGTTTAACTCGTATTTCTGAACAATGGATTCTTTTTGTTAGTTATGCTCATTGTCTTGCACTTTTTACATTTAGAGTAAGTTGCCACTCAGCGCACCAAGCCAAAATAACATCCAGATCGCGCTGAATTTCTAAGCAATCGGCCAAATTTCTTACTTCCCTATAAATAACCGCATCATCAGCAAACAATCTAAAAAGGCTTTTCACTTTGTCTCCGAGATCGTTTATAAAAATTAAGAAAAGAAGTGGTCCTATTACACTTCCTTGAGGTACACCCGATGTAACATCTAGATTAGAAGAACTTTCTCCTTCAACGACAACATACTGCGACCGACCAGTTAGAAAATCCTTTATCCATTCACAAAGCTGATCCGATATACCGTACGCTCGAAGCTTCGCTAAAAGGCGGTTGTGTGGCACAGAGTCAAAGGCTTTCTGGAAATCTAAAAAAATTGCATCTACTTGTGAACCTGCATCGATAACTTTCATTACGTCGTGTGTAAATAGGGCCAGCTGTGTTTCACATGATCTTTTCTTCCGAAATCCGTGTTGATTTGTTGTAAGCAAATTATTATCATCTAGAAAATTCATAATGTTCGAGCATATAATATGCTCCATAACTCTACTACAAACAGATGTTATAGATATGGGACGATAGTTCCCAGGATCACTTCGATCACCTTTTTTGAAAATCGGAGTTACTTGCGCGATTTTCCAGTCTGAAGGTACTTTTCGCTCTTCTAATGATTTACTGAATATATCAGACAGAAATGGCCCGATTTCTGCATACTCTGAAAATACTCTTACTGGAATTCCATCCGGGCCCGGTGCTTTCCCCCACTTCACTAATTGCGCACTAGTTTAGATCGTACTAGTTTTAACACGATTATATATAAAATTTAGAAAAATCATTATTAGTAAATATAATTAAATGGTGTTAGTGGGATGAAGAAATCTTCATGAGTAAAATTCCATTTACTTTTTGCTGGTTAAGGCTGCTTCAACGATGTTATTACTGCTAAAGTTTCGGCACCCAACTGGAGCATTCCTCAGGGCTATTACGGGTTGATTTATCACTTGCTGCAGGCTGGTTACACCACCTCGTCGTGCAGGCGAATGACGAGGTGGTGTAAACAGCCGTCCGAAGGGTATACATTAGCCCATACAGCCGTGATGAATGCCGTAGGTTGGGTTGTGAAACGTTGGAGAATAACAACAATGAATCAGTGCTTAACCCACAAAAAGTAAATGGAATATATTAACATGACGCCTGCTAAAAGCATAAAATTTTACATAATCTTCAAGAGTATCAAATAAACGCTGACAACCCATCAACTCTTAAAAGTGCTCTAATTACCGTTTTATTCTATGGTTTTTGGTAGCTTTTGCTTAAAACCATATTAAAATACCTTTCTTCCTTTAAGGTCGAAATTACTAATCCGTAAATTCTTTCAAATTTTGCAATTACATATAACCTGCTACAGTTTACAGGAACACTATAGGGAGATTTCTCCGCTTTATGTTTTTTTCTTTTTTTTTCTTTAAATGTATACCAGTCAAAGACAATTTCGCAAAACGTGTAACCAATTTTATTTAAAAGTTTTTTTTTTTTTTAACTGAATTTAATTAAGTACACAATCTGTTGAGGACTCTAGTTGAACCAGACCACCTGGTACCGGGAAATAATTTATTTATTTTAATTTACCTTTCACTGTTGTCACTATTTAATGCTGTTTTCCAACACTCCTATCCTGTAACGTTTTATTCATTTACAAATACTAGTAACATCATTTCGTCATCCATTATCTATAGACACTGTTCAGATGAGTAGTTAGTAACCCATCTAATTTTCAACATTCTTCTTTAGAAACAATAAATCTTTTTACTTTTTTCTATTTCGGCTTCCCTATCTGAACTGCCACTTTCATGAAGTTTTATGTGCTTACTATACACATTTTAAATTTTTTTCTTGCCAATAGGTAATCGATTACTGTTAAACTCCTTTCCTTCGGTTTAGGAACGATTTTTTCCTAGTACTAATTTACAAATGATTTCTTCCTTTTCAATCATCAGTTTTAGTAGTATGTTATTAAAAAGAAAAAATTATATATTAATTAATCTGCATCTAATGCAATTTTTAAATTTATTCTGATGGTCTTTCTGCTCCGATTCGTATTATTTTCTGTTTATCTGCCTCATTCTTTACCAGGATTACAACTTTCTGATGTGACTGAAAATATGTCAAACATCAAATGCGTATCATCCCAAAATAGGGAATCAATGTCACCACCTGTGGGCTAAAAACGTCGTCTCTATATTATTATTTCGGTGGTTATTCCGTTTATAGTTACCGTGAAGAAGTAGCGAACAACCTGTTCTTTCGGGTGTGTTGTTAACCTGGAGTTTGTATACATCGTAAATTAGCAACCCGAATACCTGGTTCTAATTTTTTATATAGACCAACTTATGTACAAAGAAATATTAGTATACAATTAATTGTAAAATTTTACGAAAAGTATAACATTCTAGTGACAGGTGAAATAATATAGTCATTTTCAACTCTTACCATAAAATACCATGACCTTTGTTGAATTACTGAAACAATTTACCTCCATTTACACGCTCCTTTCCACACGTATTCACAAGTTTTTAAACTGCTCTGAAATGCTGGAAAGTTTATCTACGTGATTAATTCTTCGGACATTTGATGAAGGATTTGGAACTTTCTTTTCTTTTCCATCTCTTGTTATTGTATGGTCGTATTTTTTCCCCTTTCTCTTCATCTTCTTCCTTGAGGTACACGTGTTATCTCCACATACTGCTACATCAAGCATATTACCATAAGAAGTATTATTTATTATTTATTTCGTAATATATTAAATGCTCTTTCCTCAATTTTTACGCTGCAGATAAAATCAGGAATCTTCATCTTGAATAATGTAATAAGTCACCTGCCCCTTACTATAGATGTAAAACCTGTTGTCATATCACAATGTTCCCGTAATTCGTAAGATGATAATGAACGCCGTCGGCCAGTGTAATTTGAGACTTTAATAATGTCCATAAATCTATTGCCTTACGCCTGAAATAATGTGTCTGTGTTCCCACAGCGTTTTCATCTGACTATAGATCCAAAGTGAATTTTTGATTACGTCTCATTTGAGGAACTGATTGGTTAACCGTTAACTGAGTGATCAAAAAATGTTGGGCCAGTTGCGAAATACTTTTATTGTATTATAATTTATTAATCCTCAGTTTTTTATTTTCTTCAAATATCTTTCACTATACCTGAAAGTCTCATACGAAACAGGAAGATCAAGATTTATGTCGTACAGAAGAGAAACTTCCCTCGGCTGCTATCACTGTTTGTTTATGTCTCGTTGAGTCATAAACAGATGACTGACGGTTCATTACAGCAGATCTAAAGAATTTCTGGAACATAATTTGCAAACATTTCTATTACCTTCTTATGAACGTAATCACTCTTGTTATACACAATGTACCAACAGTAGTTATGAGGCTATAACCTGAAATTGAACTGGGAGGAATCTAGAATAGATTGCAAGCACTGAAGGTTCGAAAATGTTGCTAGCAAAGATAAAATAACTCCTCTTGAGATAATAGCAACAAATCATTTGATATTTGCTTCAGTTTGATCTAT
Organism: Vandiemenella viatica; assembly: GCA_031002005.1. Classification (NCBI taxonomy): domain Eukaryota; kingdom Metazoa; phylum Arthropoda; class Insecta; order Orthoptera; family Morabidae; genus Vandiemenella; species Vandiemenella viatica. Next base: position 271,718,356 of record JARYHS010011408.1, on the reverse strand, counting down.
TTTCATTGGATTGGACAAATTATATTCATATCTAGAGATGAGAAGAAATACCAAAAAAAGAACATATTCGATTATTTCAGGCACATTTGTAGAATGGAGAAGAGAAGAATGAGACTGAAATCCCTAGTAAGAAGGCATGTTATTATACAGACCACTGACAAATACAGATCAGGAAACAGAAAAGAGATAACTGGTGGAAGAAAAATCTCCTACAGATAAATACAATATGGTAGTGACGATATGCATCATTTAGTATTGCAATAATGAAACTGGGTAGAAAATTCTTTAGCCTAGAAATTATTGGTCGAGAGCAAATCAGTATGATCCAGTCGTGATTATGTGACGTTAGTAAGCTGTTAATATCTCTCACTAGATCCAGAATTGTTAGTTTCTGACTTAATACGAGAGATCTCAAGAGATGCACTGATAATTGACTTCCATATTCTGACGGAAAAATATTCCTACATATCTACATATATACTCTGCAATTCACAAAATTGTGGGTGGCAGAGGGTGCTCAGCACCAAAGCTAATCTCTTTGCTGTGCATTCCAATCCCTAATGGTACGAGGGAAAAAAGAATTCATATAAGAATCAGTCCGGCACCTTATTTCTCTAATTTTATCTTTCCTGTCCTTCCGACTCAAATAGGTTGGTGGAAGAAGTATTTCACTACACTCAAAAGTGAAAGTTGGAGTACGCATGTTTTCCAATAAGTTTAAACGAAACGTGGTGTCGTCTATCTACCAGAGACTCCCAACCTAGTTTACTAATCAGTTCTGTGACGCTTTCATAAGGACTGTAGCAAGCGGTCACGAATCGAGTGGCTCTTCTCTGTACTTTCTCTATACTTTCGATCAACCCCTTACGAAACGGATCCCAAATGGCACAACAATAGTCCAAATGTGGACGCACAAGAGATTTGTACGCTATCTCCTTTGTTTGTTCATTACAATTTTTCAAGATTCTACCTATGAATCGCAGCCTAGAATTTGCTCTACCTACTAACGAATTAATGTGTATGTCCCATTTCATATTCCTTTGTACTGTTACTCCCAAATATTTCATAGAATCGACCATATCAATAACTGTATTGTTTAACTCGTATTTCTGAACAATTGGATTCTTTTTGTTAGTTATGTTCATTGTCTTGCACTTTTTACAATTTAGAGTAAGTTGACACTCAGCTCACCAAGCCAAAATAACATCCAGATCGCGCTGAATTTCTAAGCAATCGGCCAAATTTCTTACTTCCCTATAAATAACCGCATCATCTGCAAACAATCTGAAAAGGTCTTTCACTTTGTCTCCGAGATCGTTTATAAAAATTAAGAAAAGAAGTGGTCCAATTACACTTCCTTGAGGTACACCCGATGTAACATCTAGATTAGAAGAACCAAGTTAGTAATAAGATCGTGGGAGTTACGCATTCCAGCAACCGCCGATAAAGGCTTCGGACAGTGATACCAGGCAGGGCTGATGGCCGGCAGCTTACAACAAAGTTCAGAGCGCGCCCTGCCCGCGCGAGTTTGCCGCCGCCTGCCGCTCGGCCGTAAATTTGCAAGTTGACCGCCGCGGCGCCACCCGTGTGACCGCTGCAAAGTGACGCCCGTCTCCGGGGACTGGCGTCGATACGCCAGCCGGCGCGGCTGCCTTTAGGGCGGAAACCTCTTGATTGCGAGTGCCCTGCCGAGCCGTACCAGGCACAAAGAGAACCAACAGTCGCTTCCTCACAACTGTTCACTTCAAACGTTGAAGCGGCATCTATTCGAGACGCTTAATAATTATTAATAAACTATTACCATTGCACATGATTCGGCGTGGAATCACACAGTGACTAGATAATACGGGTGACGTAGCAAAAGGACGTTTACGAAGTACGCTGATGCAACTTCGTAAAAACGAACAGTGGGAGTAATGGAGCGGTCCGCTCGCGGAAGCTTCATATTTTACTAGCAAGGATTGGTCGGTGCGAGCAGCGGAGACTATTTCGCAGTGCAACCACCGCGGCACCCTTTGTAGTTAGTGCAGGTGTTTGGAGATGGGAAGGGAGATAGGTGGACCGCATTCCTTCAGTGGGGACAGTCCGCCCGTGCCAGCGGTGCGAGAAGTATAGAGCGTGTGTGCGAGTGTATGCATGGAAGGAGACACTATTATTTGATAATAAGTTCAGTTCTTGTTTCACGCTAAAACCCTTGTTTTGAGGAGAAGATTACAGCTGGCCAGAGAGAAGCCGTTCGAAAGGATAATCATCGAATGTGTTCCAAAGCAAGTACTTGTCCAGTGTAATCACAGTGCGAAAATTGAAGTTTGTTTTGTGTGTGTTGTGCGCAGAAATTCCAGAAGAACGGACAGCGCTGACTACAATATAGACATCAACTAGATGGTAATTACACACAATTTTATATTCCGCCAGAACATACCGAGTCAAAGTGTGGCGCATTGTACCCGAAAGCGAAAACCTGTAGAGAATTGTGCTCTCTGATTGTATTTTGAGTTAGTCGGACTTTGTTCATGATCTGTTATTTCGTTGTTTACTTAATCAATTTTTATTATATAGATTTAATTCTTGTTTTATGTGTTAGTCAATACAAATCATCTTTTCTTATACTGATAACAATAAATACAAGTGTCAGTAGATAAAATTAATATAATTTTCCTTGTAATAAAACAAATAATTACATTTCTAAATATTTATTGAAAATTCTGGAAGGACTCCTTCCATGGCGCCCAGGCAAAATTGAACAAGGTATTTTATATATACAAAATTTTAATGATAGAGAGTAATAATAACTGGTGGCAATCCTTACTCCCGGGTACACTACAACGTCTTATACGAAACAATCAACCTAGTAGGTTGAACACTGATTTTGGAGAGCACATTACAGCTGGCATTCTTGGATGTGTTGGTCAAAAGAAAACAAGAGAAACTAACCCACACATACGGACCGCTATTTTAATGCTGCGTCTCATTATCACCCCTGTTCAAAAATGACCTCTGATGAACAGTTTATTTGTAGAGTGGAGAGGGTCGGAGATTATGATCATATAAGCGAAGAAAAGAAACATCTCAATTGGGGCCTGCGGAAGAATGGGTATAATAGTCAGATTATGGCTCGTGCTTCGAGCCATAGAAATTTTTAACTACGACAACAGAAAAGAAATAGAAAAAGAGAAGAAGGCTTTTTTATCCCATGTAAAGGGAGTTACTGAGATGCTAAGTGCTGGCAAAAATCAATGCTCAACATATCTTCAGCAGTAATAACAATGTGAAAAGCAGTTTAAGATCAGTGAAATATTGTAGAACTCCGTTAAAATCGAGTATATATAAGATTTCTCGCGATTGTGGTCAAGTGTGTATTGGCGAAACATGGCAAGCGGTCTCCGTTGAAGAACATTATCGTCACACGCAGTGGCGGGTCAAGGATTTTGGTTTAGGAGAAGAGGGATTGTTATTAGAGTCCATAAAGAACGCAGTTATACCTCTTTGTGATTACAGTGAAGTACTTTTTATACCCAAACAATATAAAAATCAGTCTTGTGTTATTCAAATCAGCTGCAGTTAGTGTTCCATACCAGCTACGATTACATTTACTAAAAATACTGTCTGTCCCATCAATTACGATCCAATATCGCAATTTAATATTGCTTTCAATAAAATGGTATTAATGTGTAAATGCCGTAAAATAATAAAAAAAACTTAATTTTTCGCTCGCAACTTACAACTTAGACAGAAAGAGTGACGCTACCAGTTGTGTCTGTGCAAGAGTCAGTAAGGACCAGTGATAATTATCGGCTACAATTTAGCCGCTGTGGAGTATCGGTGAAAAATTAATGCTTGGACTAGCGGCGGTGCGGTATGTTAATTGAAGATGCAACACGGATTCCCCACGCGTTGTCGCCGTGATATTGTTCTGGCAAAAAGATTGTACAGGCAGTGTCACCAGTTGAATAGATAATTCCGTTTGCATCACCTCCTGCTAGTTCTCACCCAAGAACCTGGAACTTTGGTGACCTAATACGTAATTTAATTGTCTAGTGACTACTCTTGGTGTGTTGTAAGACTATATTTGAATATACTTCCTGTGAACAATGATGTGAATACATTCTGAATAGTGACTTATCATTTGGGGTCGTACATACTATCGATTGTCTCCAACGACATGTTTTATACGACAGAGAACGGTTTATCAGGCTGACTTTATTGATGCAAGAACATGAATTAACTCATTAAGTGACTTAATAGCCTATCATTAAATTCACCGTTACAAGGACATTTGCGCCTACCCCCTTGAATTCGGTATTTTGTTGTAAGGTCGATCACATTTCGTAGTATGAAAAACAAAAACTTGCAGTCAAGCACTAGAAAACAAGGCTTAATTCTTAGCATAGGGTTAAAAGGAAGCCTGCACTAACGGGAAATAGTTGTCTGGTAATATTACTCGAATCAAGAATGCCTAACAATCAGATCCAGATTGCGATAACATTTCGCAGCCCCGTTGATTTCTGCAATCATTTCAAAGTATATTTCAACATAATTGTTATTAAAGCTAAGCACAACATATGTGTTTATATCTGAAATTTACTTCACACTTCCTTATCGAGATTTTTAAACAATACAGATTCCTGACTATAAACTACAAACAATAAAACTCCTTACTTGAAACAAAACGCGTAAGTAGCTCCTTACATTTTAAATCACACCGACTGTTGGGTCACAAACAGACATTAAAACAGAAAAATTACATTAACTGTAGGAAAACACATTTATTTTGTTTAAGTATTATAATAATGTTTATTATGACTACCTGGATTGAGAAAGCTGATTACGAATTACATTTCCTAAAAACATTCACTTGCAGTGGAATTCAGATATTCTAGTCGTGGCGTTCCACGAATATTTCAACGCCAAATGTTCGACAGATTGTTTGCTACACATATTGACAGGCGCTATTGAATTTATTTCACAAATATTAATTCCGTCGCGGAAACGATATACGATCTGCTTCGGTACAGAAAATGTTTACATGGGAACAGGTTGACAATTAGCGTCCGGCTGAGTTGTCGATTAGAATCACAAATTTTCTGAACACAACCAGTAAAATTTAACAAACGCGTTAGCAGAATACAGAGACGATTTTGTTAGTAGGTTATGAATAAAAGGATTGTTTTCCTTGTGTTTAGGGACACATACAAATTAGAACAAAGATATGAAATGTCAATTTCGTTTTTGGGGATTCAGGAGAAGATATTTTGAACGTCAGCCTGTTTTTTGCCACCTAAATCATAAATATTTAAATTCGTTCAAAATTAATTGATGTCAAGAACAATATATATATATTTTTTTATCCAATGATATTTAGCAAGATATACAGGGCGTTCGCCGGGAAACGCAACCCACTGTTAGCGCTACAAGGAAGAAACTGCTCCCGGCGAGCGAGCGCTCATCTTCCGGCATTGTTCGACCGTCGGCCGCGGACTATTTCATAATAATTACGCTTCATAAACTTCATAAACTTGTATGTGCTCAGCATTTAAATGTGACGTAATTCATTAGCTTACCTTATAAAAGATGCTGGAAGTGTTGACCCTCTTGTGTAATGCACATTTCACATCTTCTGAACATTTTTCGAGACACACGCTGCCCTAACTGACTTAATGATTTTTTGGGTGACTGTTCTAGTCGAAAAGCGATATCGTCAATTTTCTCCTCTGTGAGAATACGGTTGACCGACAGTCTCTTTTTGTTAAAAAATGAACCCGTTTCTCTTACTTTTTTAACCAGACGCAGAATTGTTGATTTAGCTGGCAGTAAAGCGCCAGGAAATTCGCGACGAAATTTACTGCGACACTTTTTAAACGACTTCTTCTTCACATATGTATCGTAGAGAAATATTCTTTGTTGCAAACTGTAACGTACCATAATTTTACTCACACTCAAACACGGTACGGATTAGTAAGAGTATGAAGCCCCAAACCAGCCAAACCGCGAAGAAACGTTTATTCACAACACTGATTAGTAAGAGACTGAAGTCACAAACTATCTACAATGCAAAGAAACCGTTCTTAACAATGTAAGGGTCACTGCACTGCACTGTTGGGGCAGCGGAGGTGTTAAACAGTGCGGTGATTCACGGTGCCGAGTGGCGGAAACTGCTGGCACGACTGACCGAGCAAGTTGCCGACGGCAACAGACTGGGAGGGTAGCGTTTTCCGGCGAACGCCCTGTACAAAAGATGAGGACAAATATGCACATCAAAAGCTCGTACCGTATTATATCTCTGTATCTGATGTTTTAATCCATTCAATTGCATTGATCGACGCACTCGTGTAAGTACGCTACTGTTACTTTGTAGGCTAGAAGAGGACAGTCAGAAACGTTATGGCAGATTGACTAAAGGGTGGCTCCACATTAGGAGTGTAACGGATATCCGTATCCGCAAGTGCGGAACTTTCGCGTGAAACCGCTTTCGCATCCACAATTTTTAATGCGAATGTATAGCGGATGTTTTGTTTACATTGCAATATATATAAGAGATTCTGTCGCTTTCCTAACAACGTGTTTTTACTACACGCTTTATATTTGCATGACCTGTATGTATGTATGAATGTAAAGGAATCTTTAAACTCAATTTTCACTTACTTCCAGGTGTCCGAGCTATTTGAAATTTCGCACACGTATTAAGAACCGACGACAATACGATAATTTCATAGCGACGTCCCGCTATTCTCATTACTTTTACAGTAACAACAGGAATATTTTGTGCACATATTAAGAAGCGTTGACAATACAATAATCTCATAGTAACGTCCTGCTATTCATGTTACATTGACAGTAACAATAAAAAAATGGTTGCATGCAATGGAATCTTTTATTTCAGTGTTCACCTACTTCCTGAAGTCCGAATCGTTTGAAATTTTTCACACTTATTAAGAAACGATGAAAATACAATAATTTCATTTTCACTACGTTGACAGTAACATCTTAAAAGTTGTTGAATATAATGAAAAATCTGTTCAATTTTTACCCACTTCAAAAAGTCCGAATTGTGTGAAATTTCAAATCTATGTCTTGGGATCCTCATTGTTTTGACAGTATGAACAGAAAAGTGTCTTAGCTGTCTTATGACAGATGTGACTCATTTTCAACCACTTTTCGCATCCCCTTGGTTAAACTGAAGGTATCTTATACCTGATGGGATTGCCGAGTTAGGCAAATGTAACCCCGACATTTGAACACATGAGCTGCAATTCAAGAAATCTTCATTTGGCGGCCAAGCCCTTTGGAGATTTCCCGGTGGACATCGCCATATGCATTTAATTTAGTTTTGCTCACTTATTAAGAACGTTTAACAATGAAATAATTTTACAGCTATAACTCGGTATTCTCAGTACTTCGACAGTAATTAGAGAAGAGTGGTTATGTAGCGCAACTTTTTACACATCCACACTTCACGATACCTTCATCCAAGCAGCTATGATAGTGTCTGGCTTTTTTTAATGTGATGTTAAATAGTGAATATTCAAAACATCATTTTGAATTAGTTCGTATCATTATAGAAGAATTGTCTTCCACATTTAAGGCCCGGATACACTTGGGGACAAATCTGACGTGCAACACTGAGTATGGGTGGCGCTGCAACGTTCCCCACTGTCCCACAAAGTTGTATGCAACAATTTGCGCGACATTTACGTGCCGCGGGGCATGTTGTGTGTTGCCGCTTCCAGAGCGAAAACATTGCGTCAGTCCCGCGACATTTGTACCCGAGTGTAGTCGTGTGCGCAGTGTGCCATGTGGGCAAACGAAATAGTGCTTCAACTAATCGAGCTGTACTAGAATTATGGGTTGTTGTGGGACATTTCAAACCATGATTATCTGATTCTACTGGTACAGTGCTAAAATAGTTGTTATATGCTAGGGTGGATCTTTTTTTTCTATCTCATAATTATGTTTAAAAATTATTCTGCCAGGAAACACTTCCTTGTTCATTTACAAAATATTCAGAAAAATTGTTTCTTATTTCCATAACAGATTCAGAATAACGTCTTCCTCCAGCATCAACATATTATGACATCCAATTTCTCTGCGCCATGATCCTTCCACAATTTCGTGATCCATATTTTCAGAATCAAAGGTTGCATGTAGAGTGTACAGTGATCTGGACTGACTATTGCGCCTTAAAAAATTATGAAGGTTTACACACGCCATTAAAAGTACGTCAGCATTTGCAGGCTGGAGGGCTATTTGTGTACGGAATATACGAAATACCACACATAAGATTACAAACACATTTTCTACAACTCTTGTTGCTCTTGATAGTCTGTAGTTGAAAATGCGCTTTGTAGTACCCGCGTCGAGATTGCATTATTATATGTTCGGTCAATGCAAAATCACTGTCTCCTACCAACACGAAAGGCATATTTGGTCCACCTTATCGTATTGGTTCTGGATCTGGCCACTTAAGTTGATTAGCAGCCAGAGCTATATTAATAAGCAGTTGCTTGGAATACTCCACTGTCAGAAGATTTTCCTTTTACACCACAATTTGCATAAATAAAACTATAACCGGCATACACAATAGCCAATAGGACAAATTGTTCGTTGTAGTTATAATAGTCGCTGCCGGAATTGGAAGGAGCCTGAATCAAAACGTGTTTGCCATCAATAGATCCAAGACAATGTGTGGAATTTCCAAAATATTTCATAATCACAAGCCTTTTCCTTCCATTCATTTGCAGTAGCTGTATATTGAAACAGCATAAATAATTATTAATATAATAGTTTGTAAGGAAACATATAAATTTTAAATTTCCTTGCTCTACACAAGAGTATATTGTCAGGGCCGGATTAAGACAGCGCGGGGCCCGTAGCAAATGTGAAGGAGAGGCCCTGATTTATGTGATTTTTGCCGTCCAGGAGAAAAAAGGTCGCCCATCTAGACTAGGTGCGGGGCCCCCCTAGGAGCCGCGAGGCCCCCTAGACGGTGTGAGGCCCGTAGCATTTGCTACCTCCTGCTACGTAGATAATCCGGTACTGTATATTGTCTAAGAATGTATACTGATTTTGTGGACCCCTGCCAGCTGTCTAGGATCGCAGCTGTGAGGCGGCAGGAAGTAACGCCTAGGTGTGACAGGGTGAGAGGCCGGGACACCCTCGCGAGGGGCGGACAGTAGGCGACTGGCAATTTAAAACTAGTGAAAAGCACGGCTTTGTGGTGGCTCGCGAAGTTTTGTCATAAAAAATATTGAATACAATTAAAGAAATTAAAGAAAATCATGAGAATTTTAATATTTAAACCTCAAGAACTATCATCAAAATCCCTGTTTTTAGTTTGTTGAAAAAATAGGCACATTTATAATAAGAAGCAATATTTAAAATATAAATTTATTTAATTTGTTTTCAATCAGATACAAAATTTCTCATTCGAGTCTCTTTCTGTTTTATACGTCTTAACATACTTAATTTTTTAATATTAATAATTCTGTTATATGCGTATCGAACACGCGTCCTACGAAACTGAACTACTTGATGTAAGTATGTACGCAGCACTAACCAACGCAACCTCCTCGGGCAACATTTCTGCAACAACTGACTAGTGTGTCTGCTAAATGTTCCGCGGCAGTGTTCCCGGGTGTTGTCCAGCGACATGCCGCGCGGCAAGTCGCGCGGCATGTCACTCCATTTGTCCCTTAGTGTATCCAAGGCTCGCTAGTAAAAGGGGTCCAACAAAATGTTCCAAGCAATCCTTTATACTAGTGCTTTCTCGCGGCACACCAGTGTCCTTACCGCACAATCGTGATCCAATGCCATAGCTTGTTGGACAGCAGGCACCCGTGTTGGTTGTCTGGGAGTCCAACAATATCCGACACGTCAAACATGTAGTCCTGTAAACCTGTTCACGGCCCATCAAGAGTTCTTTATCGAAAATCGTATCATCGTAGGTCCTACAAGTTGTACTGTGAATGGGCCACTAGTGCGGGCACGGATATGTGTGGTGGCGAGGCCTAGTGCTTGACGCTTGAATTGGTCGATCCGTGTACTCCGACAAAAATGACACATGACAAAAATTATTTTTTTAGATGCATACATAGTTATGTGAATAATTTGTTTCGCTTGTGACATCATCCCACGCTTTTTGTTGTTCAAAGATAAGGCAAGAAACAATATGGCAGTATTATATGCAAGTAGACTTTACTTATCAAAAATGTAGAATTTGGCATAAAAATAAACTTATTTTGATTTTAAATGAAATATTAAAATCGAAATAATTATAAATTTATTTCCACCTCCACATCCGTAAAACATCCGCATCCGCGGATGTCAATCTCTGAACATCAACTTCCGCAAAGATGACTTCCGTTACTACCCTACTCCACAGTCACAAATCGCCGAATTGCCCCAGTTCCATTTGTGTAATAGGTAGTCGCATCTATCCTGTCCTACTCGTATCCGATTGTTGATTCTCCATTACCGTCTGTGGAGATCGAATCCTTGTAACCGTACTGAAGGGTCCTTAACTAGATGTTTATAGGCTACCGGTGACTCCTTCCACTGAGTTATACACAGCTTGTTGGTGTTGAAAGAGGACACTGTAAGGTTGATTGCTGTGCGCGACGGCGGTTTTCTCGATTTCAAACGATGGTGTTTTGCTTGTGTAATGTCTTGCCTTATACGAAGGTTCTTCAGAACGTTGTTCCAGACATTTAGTTGGGTTTCTGATATTTTTAGTGCTGGGGGTAGTATGTTACAGAGAACTGGAAGCCATATTGCGTTCGTGCTCCAAATACATTCCGTAATTATCAGCATTGTCTGGCATATTATTAACAAAGTCATCAGCACTCAACCACAAACTATACGCACATCACCAATGAACCTTTGTTACTCTGTTGTAGAATATGCATGCCCAGCTTGGTATTCATCATCTCACACCAATCAGGTGGATGTAGACCTCAATAACACCTGTAGACTAGTGACAGGCTGCCTAAAGCCTACCCCAATCGACAGGCTTTAGCCAGTTTTCGGGGTTGCACCACCCAGTATCCGCAGGGAAGTAGCTGTGAACAAGGAGATTACAAAAGTAGAAAGGGCAAACGCTCATTCGCTGTACGGCCATACACCACCAGCCCAGAGACTCAAGTAAAAGCTTCCGGGAACTAATTGGGTCATCTGAAAAGGCAAAAGTACAGTTGAAGGTCCATAACATCTCGGGACCACTGACAGTTGCAGAGCGCTTTCCACCTGGTTACGCAGAGGACTGGAACGTCTGGCGGTCCTTAAATCGATTCCGAACAGAAGTGGGCAGGTCCAATTAAAACATAATGAAATGGGGTTATACTGATGCTACCAGTATTAAGTGCGAGAGTGGTGAGGACCAAACAATGAACCATATGCTGGAGTGTCCTATGTGCCCATCATCTTGCAACAAAGATGACCTGTTTCGAGCAACATCGAATACACTTGAGGTTGCGAAGTACTGGGTGAAATGTGTTTAAAGTTGTTGATATGCACAATGCTTTGTGCATTTAATGAATAATAATTAACAAAACAGTCAGTAATTAGGAAAATGTATCAAACATACTAACAGAATACAAAGACGATTTAATCGGTTGGTGTCAAGTAAAAGGATTTTTTCCTGCTGTTTTGAAACACGAAAGAATTAGAACAAAGAAATTAAATTTCAATTTCGTTTTTGGGGATTCAGGAGAAGAATATTTGAATTTCAGTCTGTAAACTTTTGTAACTATTTTGACACTTAAAGTATAAGTACAAAGTTGCACAAAATTCATGATTTTAACTAACTAGCTGTTTCACGCAACTTTGTTCTTAGACCAAATATGTCACAGTCAAAATATCCCTAGCGGGCGTTAAAATTTATTTTAAATTTCTGATCTTTTCGCCTTCACGTCAAAACGAAAAATATCCCATTATACCACCGGGAATATAGTGATTCGAAATCGCATCAAAATCTGACCACTTTCCAGGGAAAAAAGGATACTAATTTGGAAACCCTTATATCTTAAGTTTCTTAGTTTTCCCAACTTCACATGAAAATGAAACATGCTCCATTCTACCCTCCCGAACTATGAACTGTACATTATTCGTAACTTCATCAAAATCCAAGCGTTAGCTTTTCCGCGAATCCTATTCGTCCAGACAGACAGAATCGGGGTCAACATAAATTTCTGCTCGCAGTCATAGTACTTACTGTGTTGGATATAACGAAATCTAAGCAGCATCAACTATAAATGCTGCTACAGTTATATTATATTTTGTTACTGATTACGGGGTTAAACTTGAAGTAAATTTTTGCTTAACAATTTTGAAATTTGGAAATAATTTATATAACTGCACAAATCAATCCGTTAGTCAGACATGACCTATAACGCGCTCCAAATCTGGATTTATGGCTCACATGCAAACACTGATAAAGTGTTAGGAATCCTGTACCCCTACAAATAAAAATACTCGACGCTTCTACTGACTGTTCACTCGTTCAAGCTTTGATCTCATTAACAATTCCACCTTTAAAATTATTAATGTGCAGTCTTGAAGTCATGTCACGCGAGCCGCGTATCTCTACAAATAAAATTATGATAATACTCTAATTGCCGGATGGTTTAATTTCAGGCCTTGGCGTAATACTAGTACTAAATGAAGTCGCAGTTCTTTCGGCATTGTACACTGGCCATGAAATACCTAAATTAGTTGCTAATACGATACTGAAAGTTCTTCCAATCAACTCGGTTTACTACGGGAAAGGTTACTACCGTATAAACACAACGCAACAACAACGTGTTATGACGTACACAGTACATACTTTTATTAATATAGAAACTTGTGCATAATTCACCATAGTAGACAACCAGTTGATTAAAGACTAAATGACCGTACTCCGTCTCTGAAGGTTGCACAGATTGAAAATTAGGAACTGCTGAATCCAATATGCCGCATCCGTATCATCTACTATATAATTTCGTAAGGTCACTCATTCACTCACCTCGATAACTATTGGCTGGTGAACGGTGTCACGTGTCAGCCTTCGCTCATAAAACAGCGACCAGAGATACCATTAGAAGGAATTCGTGATTATGTCTACAATTTAATAACTAAGCAACTGCTACCAAATTAATTGGCATAATACATTTATTAAGTTTGCTTTTCATAGCGTTTCATAGTTAAAAAAAATTAATAAATTTTGAGGCTGAAACAACGTGGATATGCTTTCCAGTAACATGTTACTAATCGGCTTAGGATAAATTTCAATTTAATGAAAACTTTCACTAATGTTGTTGCTTGACCAAAGTTTACACATTACGGTTTACTTGCTTTTTAGGTATTTTACTGATCACTTTCGTTAATGGCCTTTGTTCATGTTTGCTGTACGTGAGTTATTAGGTTGTTTTAAGTGGACATTAGACCAAATATGTTACAGAATCAACTATCCTGGCAGTCCATTTCTTACGAGTTGCTCAACTGTTTAATAATATGGAATGTGTAATAATTTCTACGGCCATTACATATACTATAACCAATGATTACATTATGAGTGTTTGCCCACTGTCAATAATAATAAAAAAAAACGTAATTCTTTCGAAGCAAAAAGTATTTTTTTTTTTTTTTAAATATTGCAGCGTGAACTTTAAGGGTTAAATACATGTCAAGTTTGTATTTAAGCAAGTTCGTGTGTATGACATTTTAAACAGTTACACGAAAGCGTGTTCGTTCCTGTCCATGTTTAATACCTGCCTCAATTAATGCTTATGAGTTCTTCAAGCTCAAGAGATTTTATTCATCTGAAGGGTGAAACACAGGTCAAGCTTATATTTGGCCAGATCAAATCAATCTGTCATAATCTTTCATCGTAAAAACTGGAACTATTCTAGACCCGTGACGATACGCAAAAAACAGTCACTGGCTCAAACTAGTAGTTAATAATTTAACTTTGTCACTGACTTTATGCACACTGAAACTTCGCTTTTCAAGTTCCCAGTCACTACAAAACCATTTCAAAGTAATTCTCCCTACGCTTTGCTTCATCGTGGTACTTAACATGCGCGCGTAAAGCGTCCAAACCAAACGTAAGCTGCTTATTAAATGGCGCCATCTTTTCTTTCCCGTGATCATATTCTCGCCGCGCCAATATCGATAGCACAACGATATCCTTGTATCGTTACAATACGTTAATCCGGTTTTGTAGATAACTGACAAGGGACACCTTTGACTTCGAACGCTCAGAACCGCACGAGAACATGTTTAGGATTACAAGCGATCATAAACAAAACAGTGGTGTGTGTCATTTACATGCAGAACTCCGCACTTGTCTGCTAGCGCCATTAAAGAGCTATGAAAAGAGTTTATTGTTGTGTGATTCCTGGTCAGGTCATACGGATCGTGCTCTTTTAGATGCAACCTTTCCAAACGAAGATGTCATGCTCAAGATATGCCACCGAAAACAACTAAATATGTTTACTTCTTTCTGGAATATAAGATCTATATCAGAAAGATAATTGATTTCGTAAGACTACAGTGCGCCAACCCACAACATACATGACCGTTATTTCATCATGAAACTTCACTCTGTGATTTAAAATCAATTTTCTGCACCTACTTATAAGCCAATGTTGCAATATGCTTGGCGAAAGCTGGCTTATGACATTGACATACCAACATCATCATTTGAAATTGAAATTAGTGTGGCTTTAGACATTGGGCTGCGTGAATGCGAAAGTGATTTGGAATGTAATAATGTGACCTTAGTGAGGTGTGCACATTGTTCTCTTCCACTTTGTTTTAACCATTTCATTGAAATCCCGCATCAGCCCTTTGAGGACTAATATAAGCACTATAAGGTGTGTGGTACTGCTGTATATGTCTGTTTTGCGCTATATTAAGTACTTTAAACAGAGAGTTTTTTCTATACCGTTGACTGAAAATGAAATGATACACTGACTTCATTGAATTAGTAGTGTATAGCAGAGATAGGGGAGCAATTGGTGGATGAGTTTTCATACTAGTTAACAAAAACTACCACAGTTCACTGGTGTTCATAGATCATGACCATGAGTTACTTAGGGTAGATTTCTGGGGCTCAGAACCACCGATTCAGAACCTGGCTCAAGGTATCGGCTTTTCAAACTTCTGAATGTGGTAAGTGGCTTGGTGGTAACACTCCCGTTTTAAATCTGCTTTCCGTGGATCACCGCAGATAGCTACCACTCAAACGGTTTTTCTTACCGAGTTCCCACTCTCACTTGGGTCCCCACTAGAAATAATAACGAGCGTGGCGGGTGAGTGGTTAACGCTCTGGCCTCGCATTCGGAAGGACGACGGTTCGAATCCCCGTCCGGGCATTTAGATTTTGGGTTTTCCATGGTTTCCCCAAATCACTCCAGATGAATGCCGTGAAGCTTCCTTCAAAAAGGCCATGACCGAATTCCGTCACGTTCCTTTTCCCCAGTCCCATCCCGCCTATAATTCCCTCGACGCCGATCAGGCTTAAAGCCATAAGTAAAAAATATACATATATACCAATCATATGATTAAGCGTTTCTTTCACTATTCCTTTTCAATCTTATCTTATTTTTATATATATATAGACGTGTGTTTCCCAATATTTCACATTTCAGTCACCACTGCCTACCACTGATCACTGGTGTTTGTATGTGGTAGTAGCAAGGAGTTTCCTATCGTGCACAACGTTGGCCGAATGCCGATAGCTGTGGGGGTGTGGGAGAAATGGCGGTTCAACTTGGTCTATGTGATATTTCTACCATAGACTTGTGTGTCTCTATACTTCTCTTTCTACCGTAACTACATACCGCAGATCAATGGTATTTGTGCGTGGTAGTAGCATCAAGTCTCCCATCGTGCGCTATGGTGGTTAGATGTCGGTAGCTATTGTAATGGTCCAAATCACATTTTTCATGTTTATGTTTTGTTTTCCATCTTTTGTACAGGTTCATGTATTTTTTTTATGTTTATGTTTTGTTTTCCATCTTTTGTACATGTTCATGTATTTAATTTTGGGTACGACTGGCTGAACTAACACGACCTGGCTATTTTGGTTCCTGGCTATCTTGGTGTGAAGTCTTATGGTAACAGGCTACTGAACACTCTGAGTCATTGTGAGAGATGGCGTGATATGTAAATAACAGTCCGGACACCCCTGCTGGAATGCATGCAGGGTGGGGTGGGTCAGGTGCTGGCGGACGGGAGGACGGTCGCGAAAAGACAGTGCGGGAGAGAAGGTTGTATAGACTGGTGTGTTGAAAAGGTTTAAGTGAACGTCGCACGTGAGAGTGATTAGTGTTTGGTCACTGCCAGTACACCAACGGGACTCCTGCCACATAATGGATATCACTGTGCTACGACAACTGATTATTGGAAGCAAAACCTTTTCCACATAGTGAAACAACGAGACGCCCCACAATTATTGCTGAGGTCAGTTATCCTCAGCGCAAGTACACTCCAATTCAAGTAATCGGCAAATGGGCTGATCAGCATTTGGATGACCTATAAGCGCCCTGAGTTTAAGAACAATTTCACGCTCTACAAATAGCCAGGACATATTTAGTTCAAGAGATTAAATTTTGCTAGTCGAATATCAAATTATTTTATTTCATATTTTTATTGGTTCATTTTGGTAATTGTTTCAAAATGTTAGTAACTACCATTAATGATTTGATTAACAGGTGTTATTTATATAAAATAAATTAAATGTATATGAAAGATCTTTCATTTCTAGAGGTACCTTGCAATATTTGACGAAATTAAAATAAGAAAAGTAAGATGACTATTACAACTGGCGCACCAACTACGGGCTATTAATTGTTGCTAATTAATTAATTAATGCATAAAATCAAAATCCTTTGCTAAGTATTTTGATTTGTTGAAAGGGGGAAGTTAATGTAATGGTCCAAATTACATTTTTCATGTTTATGTTTTGTTTTCCATCTTTTGTACAGGTTCATGTATTTTTTTTCATGTTTATGTTTTGTTTTCCATCTTTTGTACATGTTCATGTATTTAATTTTGGGTACGACTGGCTGAACTAACACGACCTGGCTATTTTGGTTCCTGGCTATCTTGGTGTGAAGTCTTATGGTAACAGGCTACTGAACACTCTGAGTCATTGTGAGAGATGGCGTGATATGTAAATAACAGTCCGGACACCCCTGCTGGAATGCATGCAGGGTGGGGTGGGTCAGGTGCTGGCGGACGGGAGGACGGTCGCGAAAAGACAGTGCGGGAGAGAAGGTTGTATAGACTGGTGTGTTGAAAAGGTTTAAGTGAACGTCGCACGTGAGAGTGATTAGTGTTTGGTCACTGCCAGTACACCAACGGGACTCCTGCCACATAATGGATATCACTGTGCTACGACAACTGATTATTGGAAGCAAAACCTTTTCCACATAGTGAAACAACGAGACGCCCCACAATTATTGCTGAGGTCAGTTATCCTCAGCGCAAGTACACTCCAATTCAAGTAATCGGCAAATGGGCTGATCAGCATTTGGATGACCTATAAGCGCCCTGAGTTTAAGAACAATTTCACGCTCTACAAATAGCCAGGACATATTTAGTTCAAGAGATTAAATTTTGCTAGTCGAATATCAAATTATTTTATTTCATATTTTTATTAGTTCATTTTGGTAATTGTTTCAAAATGTTAGTAACTACCATTAATGATTTGATTAACAGGTGTTATTTATATAAAATAAATTAAATGTATATGAAAGATCTTTCATTTCTAGAGGTACCTTGAAATATTTGATTAAAGTAAAGTTTAAAAAAAGATAAGATGACTATTACACTATGGGGGTGTAAGAAATATGGTGGTTGAAAGTAGTCAACCTGGGGCACTTTCACATTTCGACCAAAGACGAGTCTTTACCTATGTATCATTTTTTAGCCAAAATTATCTAGCGCAGAGCACTGGTGATTTTGTGTGGTATTAGCCTCAAGCCTACCATTGTGCACTATGGTTGTTATATGTCGGTAGCTGTCAATCCAAATTCTTTAAAAACACGAACGATGTCGTGGGCACCAGCTAGTACTAATATAACTCCAGTATAGCCTTGTGACATGTTATAAAGGACAAATCTGTTGTGAAATCACGTATCTAGGAGGTAATACAAATAAGGAGCCCAGAGTGGGCCTGCCTGCTTGGGCCACAGGAGTTTGAGCTTCTGCTGGAGGTCAATCATCTTCCGCCCATTGACTGCTGCTCACAAAGTCACAGAGCTACAAAATTTTAGGGGAATGTTGGTGAGAATTTTTGGATTAATGGCGTCCATCGGCGCTGTCTCTTAATAGATTTTTTTGGCATGGATCCTATCCTTAAATTTTGGCTGGGCCAATAATAGCGAAGCCAATTCTATGGCGATAATGTAAGTCGTTCAAAAATTGCCAGTTTAAGGGGTCATTTTCCTTATACGCCGGCGAGCAGGGTGGATGGGCTGTTGTGTATTCATGACGTTAAAACACGGAGTTGGGAGGCTGTTGAGTTGAAACGGTTGTAGAGAACCAAATGAGACTTAGTATTCATCCGTAATGGTCTCAGCTATCTATTGCCACTAATGTTTGGTGTATCGTTTTTACGCACTGATTAAAACTGCTCAGAATATTTGTAACAGTTGTCATTTACAGTCATTCAGAGATGAATTAAAGCTGTAAAGATAAATGAATGTATACGTTTGTTTCACTCAGAAAGCTGTCACTGTCTCTAGGATAGAACACGGCATAGCAGGAGATGAAAAGGCCGCGGCAAATCTGTAAGTGAGTATTCCCACTATCTGAAACACTGAAAACTAGAACACAAACAAGACGCTGTATATTAAACAAACTGGTGCACATACTTGGCTACTGCACTGTTCTTTCTTTGGAGATTTTTTTTATAAAGATCTGTTTAATGGTAATTAATACAGAACGTAGGTTTTGGTGTCTTATGTTGGAATGATGACCGCAACAAACTTTAGAAATACTGGAATGAGAGAGTTTCAATTGTAATTCCTTCTGCCTTCCGAAGGGTGTTTACACATTCATCAATTGTTAAAATACGTAACAGGAAACAGTACTAATTGACTGTACAGGTACAATACTTCTCTAAAAGACACTAACGAGGGAAATAATCGCAGAAGAAATTACTGATACATTGCGAGTAATGTGTGTGTGACTATTTACGGGCATTACTGAAACGGTAGTTATCTACGGCTGCCTGGAAGAAATACGGTTAACGAAGAAGATAATAG
Source organism: Vandiemenella viatica (assembly GCA_031002005.1). NCBI lineage: Eukaryota > Metazoa > Arthropoda > Insecta > Orthoptera > Morabidae > Vandiemenella > Vandiemenella viatica. The sequence continues at coordinate 271,699,106 of JARYHS010011408.1, read as the reverse complement.
AAGGTTGTTACGTTGCTGGAAATACTGTTTAAATAACCTTCATCTTTCGTTACATTATTTCGGGTTTGCAGTAGGGCATAATGAATTGGTGTTTAGGATTGTAATTTGTGATGAATAATAAATAATAATAAATGCATCCGACTTAATCTTCTTGAGAGATCAGCGAACAAAGAAAAAAATAAGGGTTCTAATTGTTGTCATTTTTGTGTAGAAGATTGCGACGGGATAATGTTCTGAACAATAGGCAGATAAGAATGTTACTTCTGAATTTCCGAAACCCTGCAGGAACAAGGAAGAAGCTGATATGCCGTAATCAGACTAAATTTTTTTATGTTACAGTGACGTTTAGAGTTTCAGACTTCTGATCGTGGGAGCAAAATTTCAACCGTTAACTGCAAGCCATATTTCAGATCTCCGTAAACGTATTCCTGTGACACACAAACTCAGAAGTTGAAGTTTTACAATATTGACACTCTTAACAGAAACACACTGTCGGAAATCTGTTTTATTTACTCTTTGGTTTCGATTCATAAAATAACAAGGCATCGAGTGGTCTTTCTTAAGCAGCCTTTCGCATTGTAATGTAAAACTGAGCGTGGTGGTGTAACGGTTAGAGTTCTCGCCTCGCATTCGGGGGGACGGCGGTTCGAATCCCCGTCCGGGCATCCAGATTTGGGTTTTCCATGGTTTCCCAAATCACTCCAGGCAAATGCCGCGATGCTTCCTTCAAAAGGCCATGGCCGAATTCCTTCCCATTCCTTGTACCCCTTCCTTTCCCGTCTCTAAAGACCTCGCTGTTGAAAGACGTAAAGAAGTTTTTAAAAAAAAAAAAAAAAAAAAAAAAGTAATGTAAATACATTGGTTGGTGAGGATTTTCAATCGAATTATTTTCAAATATTATCAGATATAGACCCTATTTCCTGTAAACTTTATGAATTAAAATAATGTAACAGATCAACTAGAGGCTTTTGTTGGAGGAAAGTCTTAGCCAGTACTGTATTGGGAGTCATCAACTCCCTTTGGCTCACATGTAATAGAAACAAAAACATTTGTCATCGACCACAGGATTTTATTCTTATGAAGGATTTCTTGGCTTACGAATCGTGTTCTGAAGCAATTTTCTAAACTTTAAGTTTCCGCAAAGAATGTTCATATGCCTTTTCCAGTCGGATTTACTATTTTACTGCATTTCAGTTTGTTTTGTCATTGCCTTTGAAAGCGATCTACACCGTGGTTTCCACTTTTAGGAGATGTCATGTTGGTTCATAGCTTAATGTCCGTGAACGTTTTTACTGCAATGAACGAAATTTTTGGTCCTTTCTTACAGATTCTCTGTCACAAATACACTGAAGAGCCAAAGAAACTGGTACAGGCATGCGTATGCAGACACAGAGATATGTAAACACTCAGAGTACGGCGCTGCGGTCGGCAACGCCTTATAAAACAACAGGTGTCTGGCGCAGGCGTTAGATCGGTTACTGCTGCTAGAATGGCAGGTTATCACAATTTAAGGGAGTTTGAACCTGGTGTTCCAGTCGACGCACGAGAGATGGGACACAACATCTCCAAGGTAGCGATGAGGTGGGGATTTTCCCGTACGACCATTTCACAAGTGTACCGTGAATATGGGTAGTCCGGTAAAACATCAAATCTCTGACATCGCTGGACCGGAAAAAGATCCTGCAAGAACGAGTCCAACGACGACTGAAGAGAATTGTTCAACGTGACAGAAGTGCAACCCATCCCCAAACTGCGGCAGATTTCAATGCAGGGCCATCAACGAGTGTCAGCGTGCGAACCATTCAACGAAACATCATCGATATGGGCTTTCGGAGCTGAAGGCCCACTCGTGTACCCTTGCTGAGTGCACGACACAAAGCTTTAAGCCTCGCCTGCGCCTGTCAACACCGATATTGGAGTGTTGATGATTGGAAACATGTTGCCTGGTCTGACGAGTCTCGTTTCCAATTGAATCGAGTGGATGGACGTGTACGGGTATGGAGACAACCTCTTGAATTCATGGACCCTGCATGTCAGCAGGAGACTGTTCAAGCTGGTGGAGGCTCTGTAATGGTGTGGGGCGTGTGCAGTTGGAGTGACATTGGATCCCTGATACGTCTAGATAAGTCTCTGATAAGTGACACGTACGTACGCATCCTGGCTGATCACCTGCATCCATTCATGTCCATTGTGCATTCCGACGGACTTGGACGATTCTAGCAGGACAATGCGACACTCGACACTCCAGAATTGCTACAGAGTGGCTCCAGGAATACTCTTCTGAGTTTAAACACCTCCTCTGGCCACCAAACTCTCCAGACATGGACATTATTGAGCATGTCTGGGATTCCTTGCAACGTACTGTTCAAAAGAGGTCCCCACCCCTTCCTCCTATTACGGATTTATGGAGAACCCTGCAGGATGTATGGTGTCAGTTCCCTCCAGCACTACTTCAGGCATTAGTATAGTCCATGCCACGTCGTGTTGCGGCACTTCTGCGTGCTCGCGGGGGCCCTACACGGTATTGGACAGGTGTACCAGTTTCTTTGGCTCTTCAGTGTATGTTGCGACATTGTAACTATTTGATATGATTGCTCTCTCACGACAATTTTTTTTAAAGAAATACTTCTTGAGACACTCTTATCTGGCGGTTCAAGACATGTATCCCTAGCTCCGTTCCTTCCCCTCTCATTCCAGATGACTGCTGTATCCATGTAAACGAGTGACAAATTTCCCCTTCACGTATAGGGTGAGGGCAGTGGATTGGAGATAAATCAGAGTGATCTAGAGCCACCTCTCTTAACTGAAAGGGATATATAACCTATAACATGTATGTATTTTTAAAACACTGGCTTAGTTTATTTCCTTGGGAAGTGCCGAACCAACCGTCGGGTTGTGGATTACGTCTCGTATAATGCAACAGTTGGTGGTGACGATCATTGTACTTTTTACTTAAATCACATCAAATAATCAATTTAAGTAAGCAATTGCGGGTTCACATACCGTGGACAGATTCCTAATATGTTTCACTTCATCTTTAACATCATGTCCATGTATGCCAAAAATCCCTCTGAGACAAGATGACTTCATGACCAGCTTCAATTCAAATATTTTGACTAATAAAGATTTTAAAATATATTAAAAAAATGTAAAAGCTACTATCCTTTGCGGAACAATGTTTTAAAAATTCTCATTCAAAACTATATTCCTAGATAATGAAGATAATGATTCTATACTGCAATTACAAATCAATTTACAGACCATTGTAATAAACCTTCGTTTGCTTCCAGAGAGTGGTGATGTTAGAAGTTTCGTAAATTATCGTGTGTCGTAGGTTTGGATTCTGCTTCCCGGCAGAGAAGTTATCAGAGTAATCTCGTATTTCAAGTTTATTTCAATGACACTGTTAGGTTGAATAATACAAAGTTTTTGTGAGAACTGTAACTATAATAATATTTAATTAAATTGTTTCAAGATTCGTAATATGATTTTTTTTATACGAACTTTTTTTTTTTTTTTTTTTTTTTTTTTTTTTTTTTTTTTTTTTTTTTTTTTTTTTTTTTTTTTTTTTTGCAATTGATATAATGTAACACTCATTACCTTGAATAAATCGCGATCTAAATATGACCCATTGGAACTATGTACATGCGACTGATATAAATATATCAGTAATAAAAAAACAGCTAATAATTAATAAGTTAATTGAATCGAAATACATATTTTTAATTCAGTGTTTTGGAAATTCATTTATTCCAATTTACAGTAAACGTTATATAGAATATGTACATCGAATAGGTTCCGGAAGTTCATTTCCTTAATACCAGTTGCTTAACTAAATACAATTATTATTAAACAACGCTCATAAATTTCGTACGTATTTTTAGTTTATTGTAACAGCAATATCTCTGAACTGATAGTATTAGAAAAAATCTAAATCGAATGAATATAAATAAACAAAAAGCAGTTAATAATAAATGTGTTGATTTAAACGAAACATCTACTTTCCTTTCAGGGCTTTGGTAATTTATTCCTTCGCGGATGTTTAAGTAAATAGAACTGTTATTATATAAAGCTCATATCTCTGCTATGTAATAATATCTCTGACCGTAGTTAATCCGGCAACGAAGACTTGGTGCTTGACGTAACAGCGTTACGGACGTGGGTAAACAACGCCCAAGTTTAGCGTTTTATTAGTAGGTATATTTTTTACGGTCTTCCTGTATTTACCTTTCTTTTAGAATTGAACTATTGTCTGTAGTCGTTAGCCTGTTTTCATTAGAACACTGCTTTCAAAGCAGAGGCAGCGAGTGGGTAACGAGGTGAGAAACTTGACAAGTGCTCCTATTGTCCCGGTAGCAACAAAGGCAGGACGAACAATGTTTCTCGTGTGTCGTGCTTGTTGGAAGTGGTCGCCGACACGCTCTGCGGAGCGATACACGGCCCGGGCCGTCAGTAATGTGGTTTCCGCGCTGTAACGTAGTTACCCGCTCATACGGCAGCTGATGGCTGCGCTGTTCGCTTTAGAGGATGTGCTCTCTGTGTGAGGGAGTTTGTCGAGTGGCGGTACTCTGCGCGCAAACTTGATCGGCCTTTAGCTGCGCCAATCGAGTTTGCGAAGCAGATGTGTTGCCTGCGCTTGTTCATATATTGCCACCGAGTCACCATTATCATCGTTACCTAGTTCACGGGATCTTTTTTCGTTAATTATGACAACACTGAGCAACAAAGATTGTGGTGTTCAGGAAAAAACACAATTTCTATACGAAATTGGTCCCCTTATTCTAAATATGACCTTCATTTTGACATATTGGGTCTAGAGTCTAAGCTATGAAAAATCCATCTGTTACATAATAGGTGTTATTCAAAGTGAACGATGCTTATAAGTGTAAGCTTGTGAGTGACAGTCCATACATTTCTTTTCACTTTAATATGGAAAAATGGCACCCGTGATGTTTGATTGGAGTCTGCTTTAATTTCGCAGCATGTCTGGAATTCATTTTTCGTAGTGATTTATCACAGATGCCGCGTTTAAACCATCACTATACGTTTCTCTCTCACTCATTCCCAGTCCAAATGTTTTTCAGATTATTATGTGTATATATATGTGTATGTATACTGCTTTGATTTGTCACCTTATTTTAATTTGTTGCGATCCCTTCAGATATCAACATTGCAATTGGTAAATTTTCTCTTAAGATGTACGTAAGATGTACTTCCTTTGCGCATTGGATATTAGAGACCGAGGCAATCACTATTTTAATAAAGACTGGCCCCTCGAATAGCAATGACTACTTGTAGAGCTGCCAATATATTGGAAGAACTTTAGTTGAGTGAGAAAAATCACCTACCCACGTTTGCACATAAAAATTGGTTTGATAAAACAATTTGTCAATGCTTTGGAGAAACGTGGGTAGTGCTTCAAGTATATCTGTAGTGTTTTGCGGAAAAAACATTTCAAAATCTTAATGCAGGGACTTTTGATGGACCAATGATCGGTAAGATCATGAAGGATACAAATTTCGTGAAAAGGATCCATGAGAATGAAGCATTAGTTTGACGAGTCTTTGCAAAAGTAGTACCAAATTTCCTTGGGAAACACGAAAGTGAAAACTACGAAGATCTTGTTAATAACTAGGTGTCAATGTTTTGTGATAATGGTATCAATATGAGCATCAAAATTCATTTTATTTTTAGGCATCTTGATCGCTCTCCCGATAATATCGGAGATGGCAGCAGCGAACAAGCTGAACGATTTCATCGGGTCATCAATGAGATGTAAACCGGGTAGTAAGGTACATTGATGGCAGATTATTGGTAGTGTTTAAAAAGAGAAACGCCTTGCTTCTCAACATTTATGGTGCGCAAAGAAAGGTACATTTATTAATTTAATTTTTGGGAGAAATTTTTGCATTTTAAATTTCGAATATATGTTTATTGGTCACGCACATTTTTTCACTCAATATTCTTTGTCTTTTATATGAATAAAATTTATTTGTTAAAGAAGTAGACTTGTTTAATTCCTCTAAGACACACTAATGTCAGCCAACGTACACTGTTGGAAATATGTATTACAATGTAATGGTGTCAAATGGGGATGAATACATAAAAATCTAGACCTGATAGAGAAAAATCGAAGTTATTTTGGAATTTATTAGTCAGAATTACCTAAGACTTCGGTAAAATATTCCAGTTACCAAAAAAAATTGTTGCCCCACGTTGGTAACTTCATTAACTTAAAAGAGAAAATTTCAATTGGTGTATTTTGACATTTTATTTGTCTTTTATGATTTTCGACCGTTTAGCTGTGGCTCCCATACTTTTAGTAGAACAATAAAACTATTAAAAAATCAACTTTAATGTTCCTCTATAACGCTTCAACCGTTCCAACATAGCAATATGGCCATAATCTACAAGAAAAAATTGCAAACACCTTTGTAACCAACAACCCACCATCACAATATTATGATGATCACACGTGTGCACATAACCTCTGCCACTGTTAACATTCATATACTTAAAAGTTCGTCGTGATGTTTAAGCCATTCACACAGTTAAGTTTAAAAAAAAATGAACAGTAGTAACGTACCGGAAATTACTAGTGTAATGTGGTGATGTTACGATGTGTGGATACAACGAAAAAGTATTCAGGACGGTCGAAAGAGGAGAGTAAATATAACTTTTGGAGTAATTAAATAATAAGTAATTGAATAGAAACAAGGTAAAAAAGGAGGGAGAAATATTATAGATAGTAGATAAGAGAAATAATTTTGGCAGTTAGTATTAAGAAAGATGGAAGAAAACAGTTATAGAAAGAGGGAATGCCAGAAGCAAACCTCGGGAAAAGAAAAACAAACCCGTTGGGAGATTAAACGAAAACATCTCTGCGAATTCTTCAGTTGGCCAGTAAGGCGGAGAGGCAAGAAGAATTCATTTAATGTCGAATACGTTAAGTTGGTACTGCCAGAAAGCAAAGAGTGAAGAAGATATCAAGCATTGGCCGTTGGATTTGGTATTCAGTTAGTAAAACATAATCTCTTCGCTCATCTAACGTAGAGTATTCGACTGGTACCACAGTGGCAGTTTTAAAGTGTCATTCTGTGGGATTTTTTTCAATCATGATTTACAGGAAAGGCGACGAGGCTACGAAGTACAAGTAAACAAACTTAATCTCACTCTCTCTGGACGGGATTTCTGGATCAATGCTACTTTCATATATGACTGTGATGTAAAGGATCAATTTATGTTGACAAATAATTAGAAAATATAATATGGGTAACTTCTCTATTGAGCTAATATTTTATATTTGAAAGAACAATTAATGTGTGTAACATGCACGTTTCCAGTAGATTATGTCAAGTATTCCATTGCAAGACAGAATTACTAGAGTAAATGGATCAATGTAAAATACAAACCAAATAAAATATATATAATAATATTGAAATATAGATCCCTTCAGTTTCCAATCGAACCATACATAAAAAGTGCTCCCGAATGGTATTAAATCTTCCAAAAAGAGTTATCAAAGTAAAGAGAGGATATACTGGGACTCCTAACAGTTAAATTACAAAAATTTAATTAAGTATAAAAAATTAAAATAAAGAGGCAACAGAAGACAAAATAAAGGAAATAAGGGGGAATTACATTAGCACTAGTTGAAAAATATTTTAACAACATGGCTTGGAAAATATTGTTTCAACTTACACAGGTATGCTTTGAAGAACAGTTAAAATGTCTCACTTGTTGTATATAGACATCTGAGCGTAACATAATATTCACTGTTTCTAAAAGTAAGTGAAAGAAAATTATTTTATGATTACCAAATTGAAATCTACTAATCACTTCAATTTCGTGCATTACAGAACTGAAGTAAATGTAGAAGTGTTCCGTTGAGGAAATTCATTAATCGAAACAGTATTTCGATGAAATTAATAATACATTATCTGTTAATGTTGCTTTTACTAAATGATTAGGATTTCATCAAGACTTTACTTTAGGTGATTGGCAAGATCGATCCTAGATTTATTGGGTAAAATATTCTCTAACCTGGCTGAGTAATACTGCGCTTTATCTCCAGCTGTGCTCTTAGAATTCATTTCGTTTTTTAACTAATTTTTATGGTGACGGCTGTGAAGGTGTTCAAGGGTAAAGTCAAACACAAAGCCTGAATATCGTCTGGAAGTCCTTTACATGGTGACTGAGTGGTGATGCTCTGGCCTCGGATTCGGGAGGACGCGGGTTCGAATACCCGTCCAACCATTCAGATTTTAGTTTTCCATGGTTTCCATAAATCACTCCAAGTGAATTCCTGGATGGTTCCTTCACAGGGCAATAGCTGGATTCCTTCCCATTACTTGCCCCCCCCCCCCCCGGCTCTGTTCCTGCACCCTATAGCCTAGAAGTCAACGAGGCGTAAAGTCAGAAGCAGAAAAAAACGGCGTGAGAATAAAAAGGAATAAGATCAACAGTTTCTTTACTTTAGGAGCTGGTTTAATAAATTAGTTTACATTTTTTTGCTATGTCTGAAATATTCATTTATCGACGGCTAGTGGTTGAAAAAAAATTCTATTTCAAACTCCAGTTTTTATGCCAGTTTATTCAGTAAATAAACTTACACAAATTTCGTGCAATTCGTCTTTTTCTTTATGAACTTGTCAAAATTTGGAAATACAGACATTTTTATCGGTAAAACTGAAAGGTGACGATGCTGAATGTCCATTATTATACTAGAAAATTAAATACCAATTATTGCAGTTTACCGCCTGAAATAGGCATGAGGAGACTAAAGTTAGTGACCAGAATGAAATATCACAGTAATGACCTCATCATCTCCACCATTAATCAACGTCAATGAAACGAAAATATGTTTTGTTGATACCTTCATTGTGCTCACCGCTACTCAATTTGGCACTGTTTTTTTTACTATACCTGTACCTACCTTCCATACAAATTTCTTTTAGTTACGATACTGACCCTTTAGCTATTCCGTTCGTTAGTGTAAACAGTAGTAAGGTTATAAATTACTTATCGACATTAATGTTCTGTGTTGTTATCGTTAGTGTACACGCGATAACAACGCAGAATATTAATGCCAAGTAAGTAAGCTATAACCTGACTATTGTTTACGAGTCTCCTGAGATATCCCCTACACATGATCCCAATCAAGGTGCACAGACAGTCGTCTCCTTGTATCATATATCCTTTATGTGCTCACACCAGGACCATCAGTTCTCTATACATATGCCGTATCGGGTTGGTGTCAAGCTGATCGTCCATCATTTCCCGGTTCCACTTCTGTTTCACATTCCTCATCCTTCACCGGGACAGTCGTTGCGATGGACTATGCGTTCCTCAAGAGATTCCTCTTCAATAAAAGTTAGTTTCCCTTGACATGGAAGAAAGTGTCTCTGTCATACAGGAGAACACTTTCGGTTTTTTAATTATATCTAATCTCCCGTCCCAAACATATTCCTGGCATGATTACAGATCAGTTTTATGAAGTTAATCTTTGGTATTTTAGTTTCTAGTATTATCTGATTGGCGCTTTCTCATTTTCCTAACTTTTTCCTCCTATCCAGCCATATTTGCGATAGCTGATTGATGAAGCCTTCTCCTTCAGTCAGTTTCCTTTGAATATATATATATATATATATTCCATGAGCTAGTTACTTATGACTGAATGTGTCACTGTTCTCTACAGTGTCGTACATCATACTGGCACTGGATTCGAAAATGTGTATTTAAACCATCAGTTTCTTCATTATTTCAATACTAGGCATTGTAAACAATAATATTTTGTATAATCGCACTTATATCAACTAAACACTTTATTTCCGTGAATCGTTGGATACAAAATGGATAAACCATGGAGATAGTTAAATATTTATCATAAATAATCTGCCTTCCCCCAAGCAAACAAATCGGTTGAGGTGGTAAAGGTAACAGCTAGACCACAGTATATACCTGAATCATAACTGGTATCCTAATAACAGCTACTCACGCGCACTTTTTATCTGTTCTCTGTGTAACGCGTCGGTCTTTCAACATTTGTGCTGACGTTGAGTGGCAGCTAGTGGTCATTCTCATATTTTATCTTCCATGCACTACTCATAATTCTTTCACCAAAATCTTTCTTATAAGCTTTCTACAACTCTCTACTCTCAACCCTATTAGTCGCCACTCCTTTACGAACTGATATTTCAATCGCAATTTTCTAGAACTCTGGTAAGCAACAAGTCTTCGGACTCAATCTAAATAACAGTTCAATTTAAAGTATAATGTTTAATTCCGTTAACTTCAACATATGCGTAGTAATATTACCTACACTGGTCCCTTTACGCCTTTTAAGCTTTCATAATAACTTACTTTTTGGTGTCCAGCAATCATAATCGTTTCGTCCAATGTTGGACAAAGTCGTCAATATCTCTTCCTGTCCATAGGTCATCGAGTGTTGTCAAAAACTGTCACTGCTTACAAACATAGAGGTGATGCATGGTCTTCTGTTTCCACAATCACATCTATCGTGTGTTGTCAGACCCCGTTCATACATGTTATCTTTCGCTGGAGCCACTCCTGTCCTTATACCATTGAGGGTTATCGATTTTACCCAGTCCATTTGTACTATTTAGAAAAGGAATCCTAGAGGTTAGCCTTCTAGGTTTGGTATCGCAAACATAACGTGCCTCTTATCGAGCGTTTGTTTGGATCGCTCTGTATACTCAAGTGATTCAGCAAATCCAGCTCCTTTGTGCAGTAGGTGTACTGGGATTGGTTTCATGCAGCCAGTCACTATCCGACAAGTTTCATTCAAGGCTATATCTAATTTCTTTGAATGGGACTTGCATACTCTGAAGTGGAAAAACGAGTGCTTTAGTAGATATGCGCAATACCGCCGAATTTGCTACCCATTTACTGCAACATGACTTTTTTTAGCATATTGTGCATTGTGTGTACTTTAGTTGTAGTTATATTGCAGTGATTCTTATAAGTAAGACTTCTATGTATAGTAACTTCTAAATATTTTGGTTGGTCTGTATGTTTCCAAGAATGGCCTTCCCATGTAACACTTAGTTTCCTATTTGCCTCTTTTGAACGCGGGTGGAATGCGCAGATATGGGTTTTGGATGGGTTTGGTTTCTAAGAGTTGTTTTTGTAGTAAGTGGACGTGTTTGACAGGGCTTGTTCTAAGAGTTCTTCGATCCGTTTAAACATAGGATCCTGTACAGCGATTAAAGTGAGCGTACGGGAAAGGTTTGGCATTGGGTTGCACGGGTTGGTCATTGGTACAGATATTAAATAAAATATGGGATAACACACCTTATAGCGTTCTGGCCTCGCATTCGGGAGGACGGCGGTTCGAATCCCCGTCCGGGCATCCAGATTTGGGTTTTCCATGGTTTCCCCAAATCACTCCAGGTGAATGCCGGGATGCTTCCTTCAAAAGGCCATGGCCGAATTCCTTCCCATTCCTTGCCCCCATCCTTTCCCGTCTCTAAAGACCACGTTGTTAAAAAGGGACGTTAAACTGTTACAAAAAAAATAAAAAATAACACACTACCTTCTGGTAATCCATTATTTTGAATTCTCCAGCTACTCTTCTTGTTAACCAGGCTAACACAGAAACGTCTATTATTGAGTAGAGACCTGTATTATTCAGGATAATATCTTAATAATATCCTGAAGATGAATTTAATTTTTCTTTGGTGTGGTCATTTCTACTTATGTGGACAAGTTCGTCCTCTGGTTTACACCCTTCTATTTCTGAATCAAACTTCCTTAACAGTAGAACTCCTATTATCTGAACTCCGACTATCCGAGTCGCTGAATATCCGAATCGCTTTTTCAACTCATCCCACCGAAGAATTGTTGGAAAGAGGGAATGGCCAGATTAAAACAATCTTTTTACCGCAAAAAGTCAAACATTTTTTGCAACCAATGGACCAGTCTGTTATCGAAACCATGAAACACCATCACAGACGGCAACTTTTATGGAAACCTTTTGTGGAGGGCTAACCACAAAAAAAAAAAAAAAAAAAAAAAAAAAAAAAATAAATAAATAAATAAATAAATGAGAGGCTGTCCTTACATGGTGGCGGAAGCTTGGAGTCTGGTTAAGGTAGTCCCATTAAGACGTGCGTGGAATAAGTTGAGAGGCATACCCACTGAAGAAGAGAATGAAAAGGAGAAAAAGGATAAAGATGCTCAAGGAAAAGAAAGGGAAGAGACAAGAGAAGATGGGGATGACGTATCACTTGGGGAATTGCGAAACATTCTTTTGAAAATACCTGGATGTTCAGAAGTTAAAGGTGATGATATAGGGGTGAGTGGTGTGTGATTCGTCAGACCCTGGGTTTGAAATTCTAAATGTTGATGAACTTATTGAAAGTTTGAAAGAAGATACAATCGAGGAAGAAGATGACCTTAATGTCGAAGTTGACCGTCAGCTAGTCAAGCATTTACCAGCCTTGAAACTGCGTTGAAGTGAATGGAGCGTCAGCCCGAGTGTGACCACATGAAACTTCTCACTGTCAAGCGGATGAGCGACTTGGCTGCCCGAAAATGGATGAAAATAGTCAAACAGGTCAGCAAGAAATGACTTTGGTTTACATTACGGTACGTTACTACATACATCCTGTACTTATGTACAGCACTTGCAAGTACGCTTAACATGTAGAAGTGTTGCCTTTTTATTTAATTAATTAAAAGCTCTTTTTCTTTAAAAATAATTTTTTGCTCCCATTTTCAACATTCATACAGTAATTAATTAAAATAGACCCTTTTTCGGAAAAAAATACAACTATCCGAATATTTTATTTCCGAATGGGGTCTGGTCCCAGTTGATTCGGAAAATTTGAATTCAACTGTACTTAATACCACTCTGCCTTTTCTTTAAAAAAATAATAAAGAAAACTTAAATACGTTGCATTCACTTATATTGGAAGTGTATCACTTAATACCTGAGGTATCATATGTTTGAAATCACAACCACGGTTATATTCGCGTTGTCGCTTATTTAAGCAAAATCGCTCGGCGTCTTGCTCGGCGCCTCGTGCCGGAACTTCCGTCGCCGACCTTGCCGTTACCTGGACTCATTATTTTAAAAGCGAATATCGATTGTCGCCCGGGCAACTCCAGAACGCGCTTTCAGAGACTTTCCAACGCAGTTAGGGCGACCGGCGTTAACTCAGTTACGCGAGGCGGCTAACTCGGTTACCGCGGCAGGCAGAAGGTTGGCGCAGGCAGGCAAGGTAGTCAGTCTGCACAGTGGCTGGCGGAGACGCCGCGGTGCGAAATACTTAAGTATTTCCCAACGCAAATCGGATTCACTTCTTAGTTTCTAACATTAAGAGGATTCCCCACGCGCCTCGACGCTAGGAGAAGTAAATTGCATTCGCCTTCGTTGCCGTTTTCTTTTACAGTACCTAGATAGCTCCAAGAACACGTAGGAATGAAAAACCTTCAATGAGAAATTGCTAGAGTAGTCCTCGCAATTATAAAGTAAATTTTTTTTCTCTTTCCTTGATATAATTTACAGCAATGCTTATATAAAGCGACATGTATGATACAAAATGTTTGATCCTCGTGGGTGACGTTGTAAAGGTTTTTTGTGTGGTTGTTGTATCTATGTTGCCTACAACCTTATAACCTCACCTTTACCACTTATTTTTACTTTTAGAAAGTTAAATACACTAATATTCTTTATATTTCCAGTGTCAGATCAGCTCAATAGGATTTTTATTTAGTGCTCTATATTTGTCACTGGTTTTTTAATACCACGGCTGAAATCAAACTACTTCAGGGCAAGTCAACATGATTGCAGTGATTTCAGAAAATTACTACAGATTTATTACTTGACATATACTTACAAGATTACACAGATATATAAACAAACTGTGAAAGTTTTTTTTAGTGTCTACAGATGCTCAATATGTGCACCTTTAGTGACTCTGCACACGTCAAGTCTATAATCGAGTGCTTCCCATACCCGATACAGCATGTCTCTGTCAATGAGAGCAAATGCACTGGTGATGCGAACCCGCAGTTCTGGCAGATCAACTGGTACTGGTGGCACGAACACTGTGTCTTTTACGAAACCCCAAACAAAGAAGTCGCAGAGGGTTACGTCAGGGAAACGACGAGGCCATGACATCAGCAGACGATCAGCATCCCCAGCACGACTAATCCATCTGTTTGGAATCCTTGCAGAATTGGCTCATGCCACTTCTGGAAGCTGACAGTGAAGATTTCATTTCCCAGCAGGATGGTGCTCCACCCCATTTTTCTCTAGTTGTCCGTAATTTCCTAAACACCAGGATTCAAAACAGATGGATTGGTAGTGCTGGTGATGCTGATCGTCAGCTGATGTCATGGCCTCCTCGTTCCCCTGACCTAACCCCCTGCGACTTCTTTGCTTGGGGTTTCGTTAAAGACACAGTGTTCGTGCCACCAGTACCAGTTGATCTGCCAGACCTGCGGGTTCGCATCACCAATGCATTTGCTCTCATTAACAGAGGCATGTTGCATCGGGTATGGGAAGAACACTATTATAGACTTGATGTGTGCAGAGTCACTAAAGGTGCACATATTGAGCATCAAAAACACTTTCACAGTTTTTTTTTATATATATATATCTGTGCAATCTTGTAAGTATATGTCAAATTTATTTATTTATTTGTCGTATGGCAAGCAACTAATACAATAATATATATCTACAATGACAAGAACGTTGGTAGCGTTCACAAGATGATGTCCAATTCTTCCAGCCATTGTAAGAAGGAACTTGTAGCTCCAAAAACATCTTCATATGGTCCATCATACTTCCGTAGAAGGCATTCCCTGATAATATGCTCCACACTCTGGGAAGGAGCACTGCAGGTACATGCAGGAGAATCCTGAAGACCCAACTTATACAGCATGGCGTTGCATTTCGCATGGCCTGTTCTTAGGCGATTTAGTTTGACCCACTGGTCTCTATTTAGATGGAATCCTGGAATACCAGTTGTGGGATCTTTAATATCTGAATGTTTTACAGATGTGGAGTTCCAGCTTTGTCGCCATTTTTCCATGACATCAAAGTCAAATACATCTTGCCATACCGGATTTCTGGATTTAAGACGAGTGGGTGGTAAGTTATTTAGAACCTCGTGGATTGGGAAATTCTGTGGATGATCAGGATGGTGTAGTTTTATCCACTCACGTGCCATTGCTTCTTGGCGTCTTATCTCTGGAGGTGGTATTTTGCTGATCAGGTGCAACCAGGGGACTGGGGTGGATTTTAGGGTGCCAGTTATTACTCTCATACACTCATTCAGGTGGACGTCGATTTTTATAGTATGAGTACTACGTTGCCACACTGGAGCACAGTACTCAGCAACAGGGTAAACCATGGTGAGAGCGGTAGTTCGTAGTGTGTTCGCATCAGCTCCCCACGAAGTACCAGCTAGCTTCTTCATGATGTTGTTCCGTGTTTTCAGTTTCTGACTTTTGTTTTCAAGGTGTTTTTTGAATGTTAAGGAGCGGTCTAAGGTGATGCCAAGATACTTAGGACAGAAATTATGTTTCACCCTCTGGTGGCAGAAGTTCACTTTGAGCTGCTGATGTGCTATTCTATTGCTCAAGTGGAATGCGCATACTTCTGTTTTCATTGGGTTCGGACAAAGTCTCCACTTTCTATAATATGTGTTCAAGGTTTTTAAGTCGTTAGAGAGAATGCTCTCACCTTCCTCTAATGTGGCAATTTGGACGGCGATAGCTATGTCGTCAGCGTAGCAGAATTTATTGCCGGTTGTTTCTGGCATGTCACTGGTGTACAAGTTGAAGAGCAATGGATCTAGTACTGACCCTTGAGGTAATCCATTTTTTATTGTCAATGACTTACTTGTCTTATGTCCGACGGTGACCTTAAAATATCGGTTGGTCAGCATATTCCTCAGGAGAGATGTTAGTTTCCTGCATGGTATATGTTTTTTAAGTTTAAGTAGCAGTCCCCTCCAGCCAAACTGTATCATATGCCGCTGTTAGATCGATAAAGGCTACTGATGTTTTCAACTTCTTCTGAAATCCAGCCTCAATGTATGATTTCAGTGCTAATACTTACTCACAACAGCTCCATTTTAGTCTGAAACCTGCCTGATATGTTGGTGTTATGATATTTATTATTCCTTGTATGCGGTTAAGGATGAGGCGTTCTAGAAGCTTATAGCAAACACTGAGTAGAGCTGGTTTGCCCGGTTTGAGGATCGTCAAGGTGTGAGCCATCTTAAATTCCGGGGGGACTATCCCAGTTTCCAGGATATCACTGAAGAAGTTCTTGAGCCAAGGTCTTCCCTGCTTGCCGAGATATCTTATAAATTCTGGGAAAATGCCATCTAACCCTGCAGCCTTCCTCATTTTTAGCATTCTGATGGCTTTCTCAACTTCTTCATGACTAAATGGATTAGAAAGGATAGGATTATTTCTAAGGTTGTTATCAATTTCAATCATCTCTTTCTCCATCTGTTTCTTCATGGCAGGATCTATTGGGACTTTGTCAGCTCTTGTTTTGATGTGTAATGCCATTTCAGCTGGTGTAATTCCTGGCTCCTCTTTGCACATGTTTGAGGCTGCACCTAATTTTCTAAGGAGAGTCCATGCATTTCTACTGGAGTGAGTAAAGCTCATTTGGGAAGTTAGCTCTTTCCATTTCTGTTTCCTCCCTTCATTCAGTTTTTCTAATATTCTTTTTTCCTGTTTCAGGGTCACCAGTTTTTTGACAATTTTCATATAAAGTTTGCGTAGATTTGTCCCAGCATTGAATGTATTGTTTCCTGTACCCTCGAGGGATGTTTCGTCTAGCTGCAGCAATAACAATACCTACAAATCTCTTGTAGTTTTTCACTTTTGGGGGTATCCATCGCAGGTTATTATTTACCTCGGAGCTATAATTGTCCCAGTTTGCCCTCTTTAAATTCCACCTTGGCTTATGAATCGATCTGATACCAGGTATTGTGATACCAACACTGATTAGTGTGGGCCTGTGTTGGCTTCTGGGAAAATGCTGAAGGACTTTCCTTGTGTGGTCTAAAGGTTTTCTTTCATCTGTGGAAACAAAGACCAGATCAGGATTGGTGTCAGATTGCCATCTTGCAGAGTGGAATGTTTTCTTTTCTTTAGCATCATAGCTGAGATAGAGGTCTTGACTTTCGCACCACACAGTGAGTTTCTCTCCGTTTTCATCAGAATTTGGGTAACCCCAGGATCTATGTCGGCTGTTAAAGTCTCCTACATATATGCAAGGTGTTGGTAGTGAGGGCAGTGGTGGAGTTGGCCAGTTGGGAAGAGGTGGTTTATAAACTGATGCAACAGTTAAATTGTTGAGTTTGTCAACCGAGCGGGGCGGTGTAACGGTTAGCGTTCTCGCCTCGCATTCGGGAGGACGGCGGTTCGAATCCCCGTCCGGGCATCCAAATTTTGGTTTTCCATGGTTTCCCCAAATCACTCCAGGTAAATTCCGGGATGCTTCCTTCAAAAGGCCATGGCCGAGTTCCTTCCCATTCCTTGCCCTCATCCTTGCCCCCTCTCCTTTCCCGTCTCTAAAGACCTCGATGTTAAAAAGAGACGTAAAGCAGTTAAAAAAAAAAAAGAGTTTGGCAATAATTATTTCCATTTTATTGACTTCTTGACAGATCACTTCTGAGATGTTGCAAATGTTACTTTTGGCATACATGGCTGATCCGTGTATAGGAGAGGGAATTCTCGATATCATTCTGTATCTTGCAATCTTGCCCCTGCTTTCCAAATCTTTTTCAGTCATGTGGGTCTCTTGAACAGCTAAGATGTCGATTTTGAGGTCAGTAGCTAGTTTACTAAGGTATTCACATTTAGCAATTGTTAATCCTTCTGCATTTATTTGAAGAATCTGAGCGCTGGGTCCAAAACGTTCTGGTCAGTTGGCTCTGACAAGTGCCGTTGTTCAACTTCATCTTCAGATTTTTCATCTTCTGATGTTGCTTTGTGTGACCGTGAGAGATACGGGATCTAGTTCGGTCGCCTATTGTGTAGATTATCAGCCGTCCTGCATCAGCAGTCCGTTGTCCAGGGTACACCACGAGGAGGATATCTACACGTCGTACCCCATATGTCAAATAATAAATATGAAGTAATTTTCTGAAATCACTGCAATCATTTTCACTAACCCCGTATTAAAATCATATCAAATATCCTTTAAGTAACTGTTCCATTTCGTTATTACAATTTCAATTAGAAAGATAGATCATCCACTTATCTTTTCATCTTCCGTTTACAAACGACAATTAATTACGCAATACAACTTTTACAATTCACTAATTTTACTATCATACGCTCATTACGCGCTTGGGCTTATATTTTCCATATTAAATCCCGCCAGAATTTTTGCAACTAGTTTCTTCATTAAGCTTTTCCAGCCAAGACTCCTCTCATTTCTTTTCTTCAACTTTTCTCCTCACCAGAGATCTTCAATACCTCTGACTTGAAGTTCTGTGACCTTAGAACTTAGAAAACCAAAGTTAATATCCAAAATCATAATTGCCTAATAGAAAATAATTTTATAACATTAAAATTCACAAGTGGTGAGGTTGTGCACCTCACAGCGTCTATAAGATAACACGACGGTTTCTTACATTTGACTTGAGGTTAGTTGGTTCGCGTCCCGGTAATGAAACAGCTTTTTTATCTGTTTGGATTTGGCCAGCAGGGTGCTGTAGTAGGTAGTGTATAATTCCTAATAAGCGTATTGTGTACTAAACGTCTGGGTTTAATCGACCCTCTTGGGTTAGCGGTTAACTCTCGTCTCTTACATACACGAGAACGCGAGTTTGATCCTTCGTCCGGCCATCTATATTTCGGTTTTCCATGGTTTCCCGAAGCAACCCCAGTGATTAATTTTTTAGAAGGGAGTGGCAATTTTATTTATTGACCCCATGTCACTCCCGTCTATAACGACGACATGTTCACAAGGTGTGAAGTCGTAGAGAAAAAAAATGCAAAGAGAACCTTTGTATCTTACTTAAAAAGGCTCCATTTAAGAGTATTACCATATCAGATAATTGATCTGATTTCATTGATAAGTAATATTCCATTTTGATACAAGTCTTACTATAGTACGGTTAAGGTAATGGCGAGAGATCGTTTGAATAGTTTATTTGCTCCGACTTGCAACATTGTGATGCATTAGACAATGAATGGTATGAATTTATAATAACTGTAGATGGCTGTATTGAATGTGATTAAAATCCGGTGCTGGCACATAAACCTAGTTATTCTGGGATACAAGCTAGTGATACCGATTCAATGGGTGGATCAGTAGTTCCATATACACTTGTTGCTTTCGCGCTGAGAAAAGATTTGGTATCCAACGTACGTCTTTGTTACATTATCTGGAAATTAAAGTTTCTGTAAGAAAGAAACATTAATAAAACACGATTGAAACGCACAACAATGATACAAAATATTGTCTCTTCCCCAACGTGTGGTATATAGGACAGGATATCAGGAAATCGACATATCCACATTTCATTTCCTGCTGTTAAAATACCATATAACGATTATGTTTTCTTCACTACTAGCGCTCATATCGGCTAATTTTTGGTCGAACGCCAAATTATTATACAAGTATTTTAATGACATCGACAAAGAAGCCGATATGAAATAACGTTTATTATGCACGTTAATGATTATGAGGGTGGACAACTGGAAGGTTACATTTTCCGATTTTTTTCTTCAGAGTAGTAATTGTTATCCCAAAGAACAAATATTACCTTAATGTTGGGTAATAACTCTGATTTTTTTTAGTTACTTTCTTATTTTCGGTGTTCCTCTAGTTGTTAGATAGTTTTGTCTATCGTTTTTCGTACATTTAACTTAATTTTAATTTAGTAAAATTAACTAGTCAAATTTTCATAAATGCTTGTGAAAATCAAGAGTTTTAATATGAAATGTTCCAAATAAAAGCGATCAAGTTGTAGTATCGATAATTAGCGAGAAGCTTTAGTTAGGATGGGCCTACTATCTGAAGTTTGCGATGCAGTATTGTTTTAGCGTTTTACTGGAGTGTTAGTCTTTGAAGTAGTGGCTTGATTTGTGATTTACACTATCCGTTTATTCTAACGCACTACAGTTCAGAAAAAAGAAGCAATAAAAAGACTAAGTTTCTTAGTAAAAAACATTAACTGAGGTGTAGTGCGGTCTGTGGCGGGAGTCTACTGAAGGATAAGAACGAGTTTCTATCTTAGATGTAGTGTCATCTGTGGCGCCTATCTGTTGTGGTTTCGAACATATTATCATTTTTTGTTCCGTCTCCCTGTCACTTGGAATGGTAAGGCATACTGCAGATTTTAAGCTGAGCCATAAGTTTCCATACAGATCCAGTAGTTTTTGCGTGATGTGCTAATAAAGGGCCAACTTATAGGATTGTATATATATATATATATATATACATATAGAGTGAAGTTAGTTAATATCATTGCACGTTCTCAATTGCACTCACAAATCTTAGATTATAATCGTAGGCTTCCGCAGCCAGAGTCAGTTGGTTCTTGGGTGTCCGCGTGACGCCGCGTCATAATGTGTGCAGCCGACGTTTCGACCTTCCTTCTGGGGTCATCTTCTTGGCAGAACTGAGTCTTCAATCAGTGTGTGTGGTGCTGTTATGCAGTTGAGGCCCGTGACCCGTGTAGAGAGTTCGGTTTGCCCGGCCAATCAGAGAGTCTGAGCCGTCACGTGTTTCGTTGACCTGGTGGGGTGCGACGCGGTCTGGTGGGGATGACACGTGACCTGTAAAACGAGATCCCATGAGAGAAATACTATACGCATAATCTGTGGTAAATTCGAGCTTGCTGTTGTTAAGTACTGATTCTACAGACCTCTGTTTCTGCTGCCACAAGTGCGGAATTTCCAGACGCTTTTTCACATCCATTTCTGTTTCAGCTTCCGCAAGTTTTGTAACGGAAGTTTAATCGGGACCGGCACGGCACCTGTTGCAACGCATTTAAAAAAATATTTTTTTTTTAGTTATTTATGCGCCTTCACGTGAGTCTAAGCGCGTATTTCTTTCTGTTGTTGTTTTATAGGAGTCTCGTACCTCAGCGCAAATACAATAGCGATGATCTCCCCTTAAGATTGAATAGACATAGTTCTCAAGAGAATATTTCATCAGTCATACCATTGATTCAAGTCTTATGACCACTATACTACAAAAAGAACCGAAACCTGATACTTGAGAACAATTCCAAAATTTGACTTGAAGATTACGCGATGAACTGAACGTAAGCGAAAGATTTGGAGAACTGACCCAACACTACAAATAGACAACTGCAATGTAATTAGATCCACGATATAAATACAATTTTTTTCGTCAGCGTCACTACAGAGCAGGTTGAGTCTAAATTGCTGAATACGACGATGAGCAGAACCAGAGAATCTAGAGATACAACAGATTCTGCTCTAGATGATGATCGCATACCTTCCCCCAAAAGTAGCCAAAATGAAGTTGAGAATAAAGTCCAGCTTACGTTATTATCATTACAAATGTTGTAATGCATGTTAAATATTAACGAAGACTAGTAAGTCTTGGTTTCAACTGACGATAGTGACAATCTGCCTTTGGAGATACAGTCACACCTTCGGGAGTACAAAAAAGATAAGCACTGGTGGAAATCAAACGTACAAAAACGCAATCGTCCTTTGCCAATAGTGCTCCAATACGTATCAACTCCCTCAACAGCGTAGCCAGTGACTGAAGCTTGCCTAAAATATGAAGAATACCGGAAGAGTTTGTAGTCGGTAAAAGAGGCAGAAGTATTATTTATAAAATAAAACCTACAGTTACTTAATTTTGAATATTTTTTTTTTTAAATAATGGTTGTTAAAAATTGTGCTTTTTCTGTTTCTGTTTTTGTGTTTATATTGCTGCTTCCATATCCGCTTCTGCTTTTATTTCCGTTAAGATTTACTTTTGCCTTCCGTTTTTGCTTCCGTTATTACGCTTCCGCTGCATCACTATAATTAAGTATACCACACATACCACCTCTGAACTTATTATGAATGGAGCATTAAGTTATATTATGTGTATGAACACGATATTTGTTAAATGTTTATAAATTTTGACCAAAATTATTAGATAAATCTAAAAAAAGTAAAAAATATAATATAAAATAATACACAATACTTTAAACTTTATTAATTATAAAACTTAAGAACAAACTTCCAAGTACTGAAATATAATTAAAATCTAAGAAGTGTAATTTGGAAGTACATTACAAAACGTTTCATTACTATTTTCCGTGCTGAATATTCGTTACTGCCACAATCCATATGGGGTACATGATAATAAGACATACAGAACAAACATTCTGGAAGGAGAGGGCTAAGAGAAAGACAGACTGCCAATACAAAGTGAATAGTTGGGGACCACACAAATGTCAACCAAAACGCGAAACTAGGTTTAAACTTTGCCACTACCGCCCGACCGACTTCATCGACAAAAACGGTGAAAGACGCAGCTCCATCAAGACGGAAAGCTTGAGAGGAACACAGGAAGGCTTGCAACAGCAAACCAAACTATCTTCATAACAGGTTAAGAATAAAAATTCTACAATTATTCTCATATTTGGCACATATGGAAGGACGAATATTGATCGGATTTATCACATGTGGTATTTGTATACATACGGGCATTATTAAGATGAGGTCCTAAATTTTCCACCAAAAAAACAAAACATTTTTTTCTTATGGATTTACGCCTGGTCGAAGTAAGTAGAGGTGGTATGGGACTGGGACCAAGGTATGGGGTGGTATCGGAATCGGTATGGGAAGGAAATCGGCCATGGCCTATTGAAGGAAGCATCCCCACATTCGCGTAAAGTGATTTGGTGAAACCATGGAAAACCCAAACCGAGCGTAGTGGGTTAGCAGTTAACGCTCTGGCCTCGCGTTCGGGAGGACGCCGGTTCGAATCCCCATTCGGGCATTCAGATTTGGGATTTCCATGGTTTCCCCAAATCACTCCAGGCGAATTAATAGGCTATGGCCGAATTTCTTCCCATTCCTTGTCCCTAGTCCCACTTCGCCTCTAATGACCTCGACATCGACGAGGCGTAAAGTCCCAAATAAAAAAAAACAAATCTTGATGCGCGGACGTGGGTTCGAACCAACGTCGTCCCGAATACGAGGCAGAGCGTTTACCGCTCACCCGCCACGTACGGTAACAAAAACAAAAAAACAAAAAAAAAAACAACATTGTTTCTATGGAGACCGTCTACTAAATGGGTGCGGTGGGTGTTCATTACCTCCACGTAGGATGGAAGTAATGCGGTTAGCACTACACAACTATCGCTTTGCCCGCGGAGAATATCCCAGTGCTCATTTGGTCACTGGGGATTGAACGCCATTCTCGACGTTTAGTTTCCCGGAGAAATCCTCAATTCCATCGGGATTCGAATTCTGGCTATCCAATTACGTACTTCGCCATTCTAATTGACTGACCTAAGGGACGTGTCTTGCACTAAACGTATTAGCTCATGGTCGAAAATCAATTACTTAACGCTTAGGTATACTACATCACGCAAATTTCATTAATTTTATTCCACTTACCATGTTAAAATTAACATTAAAATCATATCAAAAATCTATACATCTAATAAAATTGTAAATTATACGAGAAAACCAGAAGATTTATCGAACAAACATTAACCGAAACCACATCCAAAATTAAATTCATGGGTGAAATATCTGAACCATTCGTAATTAGAACAGGAGTAAGACAGGGAGATGGTTTGTCACCACTACTCTTCAACATTGTACTAGATAAGGTAATGACAGAATGGGAAAAAACAGCTGCAAGCAGAAAACTTATGGGCACCCATAAAAATGGGGACTATAGGACTATACATACCATATCTGGCATTTGATGACGACCTAACAATTATCATAGAAAAAGAAGAATTGGCCATCAGGCAAATAAAAATCCTCAAGGAATGCGCAGAAAAAACAGGATTACAAATTTCATTTAATAAAACAGAATTCATAGGGAACATAATAGAAACGCAAAAACTAAGGACAAAATATGGTGAAATCAACAGGTTAAAACAATTTTAATATCTAGGTGAAATCATAGAACCAAGGGAAAGCACAGGAAGCAAGAGTACAAAATATGAGGAAAGCAATGGCGTTAGTACAAAATATTTACAACAAAAAATGTATTTCAGATAACACCAGTATAAGACATTATAACTCGGTCATTAAAACAGCAGTTACATACGCAAGTGAATTATTAGCAATGAACACAAAAAAAAAGCAACAGAACAACTCAAAAAAGAAGAAAAAAAAATTATCAGAAAAATCCTGGGACCCAGAGTGAATGAAGATGGACAGTACAGTCTTCAAACTACAAAAACTACAGGGAAAATAACAAACATAGAATCACACATGAAGAAAAGAAGGCGAAATTTTATGGACATCTGAGTAGACTTCCGAAGGAAAGAATCTCAAGACAAATTTTAGAATACACACAAACAGTAAAAACAACAACCACATGGATGAAGGAGGTGGAGAAAGACCTGAAGTCTGCAAGTATTCCTAAGGGAGACGTCACAGATCGAGAGATTTTTAGTAAGAAGGTGAACTCATTTCAGAGACGAAAAAGGGAAAATCAAAACGCATCTGGACTGCCGAAGAAAAGAAAACCGTCAGTGAAAAAATGAAAAAATATTGGTCCGATCCAGTCAGGATTGTTTATTGTTCTCCATTATGGGGACATACGAAAATAATAATAATACCATAAAATTATAAAAACGGCGTATACATAGATAAAAGTTATTTCAAAAGAATTAGTTGTCATTAATATCACTAATTACAGAGGCCAAACCGTAAATTTTAAATTTTTTTCTGTCCGTCATTTTCTCTAAATGTGCACACATCGTGCAAAAATTAAAAGAATTTATTTCAACTAAACGTTCCTTTGTGATAGCTTATGTCATGAGTTAACACACTCGAATACATCTTATTCCTATAACTTACTTAGTTCCCCAAGTAAACACGAAAAATTCACATTTCTCAAAACACTGAAAACAGTTAAAATGAAAAGTACCAACGTTATTTTATATACATACTAATAACTTCTCAAAATAATCATCGTAAAAGCTATGGTTGTTTTTACCTCTGTATGTGCGTTCCTGATTCTCATTTACACCTAAATTTCTAATTTAATTGACACCTGGTGGAAAACTTGACCTTTATACCGGTTGATATGTGAAACATATGTTTCATCAACCTTTCAATACAACTGGAGATTTCGTATCATTCTTTGGTACTAATTTTTTGTTACAGTATCGTCAACATTTGAAAAGAGTTCACGGCAAATCTCGTTGGACCAGCTGTACATTACTCTCTTACAAATCATCACCGCAAAAACCGAGTAGTACCACATCAAATATATTACAGAATAGTTTGTGAACAATACGGAAATATGCCTATGGGTCAGACACAGGTAAAATACCTTCCGAACCAGACGCTCGTTCAAGTGATGGTAGAAACAGCTCGAATATGTTTAAAACGTTTCCAGGTAAACTAAATTGTATAAAAAGCATCTACCTATCCCACGTCTCTGAAGATATATCAGCAAATTAACAGCCCTAAACTTAAATTTGAACTCTCTAATAAATCTAGTAATTAATACAATTTTCGATATTTAAAACGAGAAAAATCGATTGAAGTTTAAAATCTAAAACTGTAATAATTACTTTTGGTATAACTGCGGTGTCTTCACTGTGCTACTCGTATGCCGTGAATTATACAATTTTCTGCACTGCTGAAAATTCGAAACAGAGGGCGTAGTATTCCACCAAAGATATTATATACAGGTGAGCTGATTAACAATTACCATTCAAAACTAATTACGTGATTTGATTCGAATGAAACACTACACCGATCATTAACTGCAGCTTTCATTGATACAAAGCGAAAAGCTGAAATGGAAACGTACCGATGCAGAAATTAGCAAAAAAGTAGAAAAACCAGGATTCGTCAGCACTGAAGAGAATAAGGAACGACAGGAATTATTCTTGACCGAATTTGAAAACGTAGCTGTAGACTGCAATAAAATCCTCTAGGGTTCCAGCCGGATGGTGTTGTATAAACACGACGTTTCGACAGATAGCTCTGCTGTCTTCATCAGGCATCTTCTAGCTGTCGCAGGTACCTGATGAAGACAACAGAGCTAGCCGTCGAAACGTCGTGATTACATAACACCATCCGGCTAGACACCCGAGAGAACTTTATTGCATTAGTACACCGGGAAAGTCTCCATTCACACGTAGCAGTAGACTATTATTATAGAAATTATTTTTTATTTTTCCTTCACAGACTTCACCAGGACCCTTTTTTTTATGAAAGTGGTTATTCTTTGCAAGTCAGTTCAGCTATTTTATCTGCGAAACAGGTTCGTCTTGTAAATAGCCAGGACGCAAGTTTATTCACATTTACTTTTATTTTCAATTGAAGACAAGAATTCTGGTGTCCTCGTGCTCCATAACTGCCTCTTTCCCTACAATTTCTGTCTTGTCTGCCTAGAACAAAATCGTGAATGGATAAATGTTATGAAAGCCACATGTCATATTATTTCAAAATCTGCAAAGGATTTGGAGACAATATGATAGTCTCAGCATGGAGACAATAGCATATTATACTGCCTTCATAAAAAAAAACACTGGAATTCACCAGTTTTATTAAACTGTAATATACCATGCTTGCCTTTATTCGTCACGCAGCCAGCAACTCTCCATAGTTCAGTTAAAATGCGTTTATCTAATATAACACAGAAAAATGTGAACCCTAACATATTTCTAATTACCTATATCCGGGAAGATACTAGACTCGAAATGTGATGCAAACAATCTAACCACTAACACTAAAGGGCCCCTCTGAAGACTTGTTCGTGGGAGCGATTAATTTACTAAACCTGAGTTTCTAAAATACAATTTCTTCTACTATTGAATACCGTAAGTTAACAGATTAAACATTACTTACAATTATAAGGATTAAAGTATGTCATAATCACAAACATTGAACATTGATGATTACATATTCATAAAAATGAGATTTTAAAGTGTTGGTCTATCTCGCATGGGGTAAAAGATGATTATTTAATACTTAACCAGTACATGACTGAATATTTCCGTTCATTATCCTAAATTCTAATGTCAGATAAATTTGCGGACTGTTGCATTAAATATGTATAAACTGTGCAGAAAATAAAGCTCACCGATTTGGCATGAGATTTCATGTTATATAGTTTGCATGTAGCATTGAATTCTATGTTTCCAAGAGAGAAGTTTTCAGAAAACCTTCTGTTACAAACAGTAGGTGTGTATAACCTAAATATTTATTACAGCAGAATAAACATTACGTATTAATCGTGTTCGTAATAGCTGTCTAACAATTTGCGTCATGTAGAATTGTGAACAGCACTTATGTTCCGCCAAGTGTTAACTATTTGCAGTGTCATTCATTTCCATTCCGTAAATTTTCATCTTCTAACGGATTATACAAGAAATATTTTGGTTTTGTGAAGCCGACATAAAGCATACCTAGACGGTAATAAAAAAAAAATTCTAAAATTAATATTATACTTAGTGAGCAAATGTCGGCTGCCAACTACTCGATACATTTTACAGGGGTATCTACCCCCTACCCACCCTCTGTGCCTTTCTAATAATAAATACTAATGGTAAGGGTTTACAGCAATTCTGTACTACTGGTGTTTGTGCTCAATATAGTATGTTTTATGTGTTTCTTAAATTAGAATGAAAAAAAGAATAGGGCAAAAATCTGCGATGGCTTACTCTGGCCTTATCTTTCGAAAGGGAACACGATACTTTAAAATTTAATATCACTACCCACCTGACTAATCACCAACAATTATATATTACATCCCTACTTCATATGGACTGCGAGAAAGTTTAAGATATAACGCACAACCTTGGCACAACAATCATTTATAGTCCGTTCATTCTAACTTGCCGGTTCAAGGTCACTATGCTTCAATTCTCTTTCCGCTGCAGTCACCCCTACATGTAATCAAAGCTAGCGGTCATCTCCTGAGAGGGATAAATAAAGAAATTGGACGATGATGTGTGGTTCAGGACAAGGAGAGTATGACCCTAACACTCACTCACTGTGGACGGACTATAGTGATTAGAAACTGAGCGTCAGCACCTCCCCTTTCTGACAAAATCCTGAATTAAGAATGTTAATTCGACACCGGTACTGTAACTAGCCACCTGCGTGTCGATAATAAGACACCTCATAATGCCTTAAAGTTAACTCTTTACTGATATAACGTAGCGCTGACCCGGTAATTCCCTTCTAATGCTGAGAAATTTGTAGTGGGAATGCGGAGCTCTACCTCCACAAATTCTGCGGGAGCGGCATTAGTCTTAGGAACGTGGTAACCTTTACCTGCCTGTTCAATTTAAGTTTTAAGCTCAATGTGAATTTCGTCGGATGACAAAAACATGTTTGTAACAGAATAATAATAATAAAACTGTGCGTGTAACAGTGTGTACACTCCAAAAAGTGAAACGTCTATGTATTTTTCTGTGTATTTATCCTGTGTATTTTTCTTTTGCACCTGAGTGGACGAAATAAAATATCTTTACTGCATTTTCACAGTAAATAGGAACTCTTTCCAAGTTATACTCGTAAACAAATGAGAATTATCAAACAGTCAAAGCACACTTTCATAAATTATAGAGTGCTGCATCGTGCCTTAGTCTGTATTTTGTGTTTAGAGCTTTCATATCGTAGAACAACTTTGACTAAATTATCTGATAATCATTCTTACAATAAATATTCGTCAATAAATAGCTTTAATCCAGTCAAAAACGACGGGTTTAACATAGATTTCTGGCTGAAATATATATATTAAAAAATTCTAAAATAACTCATTCCATCTTCTGTAAAGACGAATGCTAATATTTCTGCAAGCAAATGAAAGGTTTTATCTGACGCATATTAATACATTCATTGTATCCCATAAACGTTATTCCATATTTCCTTTCTTACTAGAACAACGATCAGAGACTGTGATGAAACCGAACAAATTTAAACAAACAAAAATCAAATAAATAAACAGATTTTTTACACTGAAATATGTACGCATAGGAAAAGGAACGTGTAACGCGAACTAACTTAAAACGACATAGCGGATATTCATCTTTTAACATGAGCTTAAGTGACAGCGGACAGTATCGTACCTGTATTGCCGTGAAGCGTACATAATTATCTAATATCGTAGCTGCCTGCATCAAAGTATCGTTAAGTGCGCATGCGCAGAACGTTGAAGCGCATGTGCACTAAACGCGCGTCTCTAACGCTTAACATTGTGGTGTTTACTTTAAGGGAAAGTAACTTCTCAATCATACTTTTCTTACAATTTGAACAGAAATGATCAATTTTGAATATTATGAATGATTATGAATCTTTATCTACTCACATACATATTATTGGAATAGTCCTAAATAGGATGACTGAGAAGTGGGTGTACAATTTATTAAACTTGATCAAGATGACCTTACGCCTCGTATGATATGAACAATTACACATCGTCGAATGTCTTTAATTTTAAGCAGTTAGAGAAATATCTCAGGGTCGCTTGCTGGGTAGAACAATTTGAATAAGTTTCCGTCACGGACGAAGATATTACCGTTGGGCCACTGGCGAGGTCAGGACCCAGGCATGAATAGCGCCACGGAGGTTTCTGTTGTCCACCGCCGGTGACCTGGCCTCCCTTGCGCCGCCCAGAGTACTGAGGCGGCGGTGCAAATTACTTGTTGCCGTATCAGGTGAGCATCAGATTTAGAGTGGCCCTCCATCTATTCCTCTGCTCCGAGGAAGATTCTGTACGCCTCGCACCGCGATGTGGCGTACGACTATCGACAAATCACAGCGCTGCCCACCAAGATATCCGCTGCTGATAGGCTCAAAAGATCAAACAAAAAATAAATTGTTGGCAGCTTCTCTATTGGCTGTATCGTCTCCCCCCACTTGCCGAAAGCGCCTTTTTTACTAAGAAACGGCATAAAGGTCTATTTCGCCAGCACCAGTTAACGGTATTCGGCGGGTCTTTTCCGAAACGTGCCCAAATAGAATGCGAGCCTTAGTTATTTATGGTGGGCTATAAATCCACTGAATGTCCAAGTCAGGTAGAAAGTTTTAGTCACCCACCCGACGTGTAAATCTGGACGCTTTGTTGAGTCACGAATAACTGTCTGATACACAGCACCGCCAACATCTCACACATACAGTGCAAACACTCGGTGCCTAGTAATACTGTACTTATTAATTCATTACATCACTAACAAATTTCATCCTTCTGCGACAAAGAAGTTTCTCTTAATAATATATATATATATGTGTGTGTGTTATGAGGAAACCTATGTGATAAGTCTGGTAACGGTTACACCCAGGATCATCTAAGTTTACTTCCGTCAACTGAAGAATATGGAACATTTGCTTTAGATCATCCAGAATGTTGACTGAGTTTAAAGAAATTCTCCTTTCTGGGGAAAGTAAATGGCCGGGTCATGATCTTCAGATCGCCCGTCTCTGAGCAGCACTTTGTTCAGAGAACCGACAAACAAGGATGGAGCCGAGCGGAGGCCCCTAATCTGATGCTGGAGAGGCTCCAGAGGGTGGTACGGCCTAGCATGGCGCCATTATAGTAAGTCAGGAGCGCGGATTTGCAGGCGCTCTGTGGAGGGCTGGTGATAACCCGCTCTAAGCCCACGCTACGACGCATTTCCTCTTTAAGGATCAGCATAATAGCGGCCGACGTGAAGATTCACATCTT
This sequence comes from Vandiemenella viatica, assembly GCA_031002005.1. Taxonomy (NCBI): domain Eukaryota; kingdom Metazoa; phylum Arthropoda; class Insecta; order Orthoptera; family Morabidae; genus Vandiemenella; species Vandiemenella viatica. The sequence goes on along the minus strand of JARYHS010011408.1, from coordinate 271,668,247 downwards.
CTGAATGATGCATGTTTTCAGTGGTGACCCGTTTCGCACCACCACATTTATGTCTTTGGGACATACCGTAGAAATTCCAACAGTAAATTCGACTATACACCTTGCTAAGATATGGGATTAATTTTTAAAAAAATCTCTGTTCTGGCCGGTTATTTAGGTGCAAACATCAATGATATATGGTAAACTGAAATATTGAACGAAACAATTTTTTTTATCATATAATGAGAACAAGACAGAGCAGCAACTTTCAGAAGATAGATAAAAAAATTTACAAATTTCAGGGGTTTTCAGCAGAAAGAGAAGAGGAAATGGTATAAAAATCTGGACGCAAAAAGGAGGAAACAGCAAAATGAAAACATGAAGAAAAATTGGAAGACAAGAAAAGAACAATCGATATGAATGCACATGATTATTTTTTGTGGTCCTTAGACACTGAAATAATTGAAGAAATGTAATAGTAAAAAAATAATTAAATTCAATCGTTATAACAAACATTTATTGAATAATGGGGAGAAGCAGATTCGTGGCAATATTGCTTGTTGGTTTTGGGTTAGGGTTTGGCGTTTTCTGTGCCACTGTGTGGAATTTAGTGATCTACGTAATAATGTACGTTTTTTGAGATTGCGGTTGTACTTTTCACTCGTGTTTCGCAAATTTAAGAATATCTGAAAATTTAATAACTTCTTAAAATTCACCACATTGTATCTATTTGAGTATGTATATCTGAAGTCCGGTATATGTTATAAAATGTATACTCCTCTTCTTGGCAAAACTTTATTCAAACGGTTCGGATAATTAGGCTCTGAAGTATGATCCTGTTCGTGTATGAATGTCGAACCAGGAAAGTCGGAAATTGTGAGCTGAATTGGGGCGCGCCTTTCGATATATCTGGCGACCACAAATTTCTGTGTGGTACTGGTGCAAAAATTCATTCTTTCTGTTTAAAATTAGACAAGGATAGCGACATAATGTCTATTTTTAGCTTAGTTATTAAAGTTTCTGATTACTTCGACAGAAACTATCGCCCATTTTGAAGAGATTTATTGTCCACATTAGCCACAGATTTGAAAGACTATTCACTTCAGAAAATTTTTTTGATTGCGATGCTCAACCGGTTTCTCGAAAAACAGCTATCGAGTCCTTAATGTTTGGTGATGGCAGTTTTTACAATTTCTTTTTCGAGAGTGGCTCTTGATTGATTTGCCTGTTACATATTTTAATGCTCTTCCCTGTAACTGCAGCTTGATTCCATATTTTTTTTAAATTAATCTCTTAATTCAGTAGTTGAGTTTTAGATATAAATAACCAACCACAGGAATGTTCTGATGTTGGCTCTTTTATGACAGAGCAACGATGGTTCGAGTTTATTACATCAACGGTTGGATTTGTAAGAGTAAGAACGGCCCCGACGTTAAACGGGTTTATGAGCCTTTCAAAACATTGTGAACTCTTGTCTCAAATAAATAAATAAAAACAGAAAAAAAACTGTGAAAATACGAAGATGGCACCTCTGTCAAATCTGTTACAGATGACCAGTTTCGTGGTGTTTAGCTCACAGCGAAAAGAATTTGATTATGAGGAAATCTTCTTGCAATACACACAAAAAATAAAGTAAGGTAAGCGCTTGAATAATTTCAATAAAATTATTGAAGATTCAAAAAAATAACTGTATCATTCCAGGAACGACATGAGAGTAACGAAGATATATAAGATTAATTTTTATATTTATTATTTGCATAAAATAATAAAACACGCACTGGATAATCTATGATGATATTTTCTGGGAAATAAAATAACTATCCTCACATTGGTGCATTAGGTATCAACTAAAATTTTATTGAAAACAAGATTAGAAGGATTTTGCAAAACAGTTAGTTTTGCAGACAACTGGACGAGACACCATTAAAAATAAATAAAAGAGAATAATAAAAAACGTTTTTGTGCATCAAAATTAGTATCGGAATATATTAATTACAAGTGTAAATATATTAATACAATTTTTCTCGGCTTTGTTTATTTATAAACGTTTCTCGGCAAACAAACTTAGTAATATAATTATTGATATATATACAAATATTTATGACACCGAAATGTTGTGTATCAATAATAAAATTACTCGGTTTGTTTCCGAAAAACGTTTAGAAATAAAGATCATATGTAGTTCTTACAAATAATAAAATGTTTCGACAAATATGCTAGGGCGATATAAAATATAATTAAACCTATTAACTTTTCACTCAGAAGTTACATGGGTCTCAAATAACTGTTTTATCGATTTGTTGGTTTATTCCAATAAAATTCACCTTTTATTAATGTATTAAGGACTCTGGTCCCTGCTGACGGTTAAAACAGTGAAGTGCATATTTGCAAAAGAATTAATGATAATAATTTGAAATGTTGTATAGCTGATGTACAATTTATCAGTTCGAAAAATACGGTACCGATAAACTTGATATTCTTTGTCATAAACTTTTAATAGCACAATTCGTAATTTTCTCAGCTATAATAGATGATATAACTTTAGATGAGTCTTAAAAGAGTCTTCACCTATCTGAAATAACTTAAATTAGATATGGATAAATAATTTAAAGATATATTAATCTTGAGCGTGTCTGACTGGATGATAAATGCTTTTACGGCAAATCTGCTGAGGGAGAGTTAAATTGCCGAGAAGTATAACTAGCTGAACTTCAATACAGTATGAAGAAGAGAGAAAAAGTAATTTTAATCGTATTGGATTTCAAAAACTTTAGTGAAATGCTTAAATACCTGCCTTACGTCAAAATTTCCATTAGCTTACAGATACTTTCCCCTGCCGCTTATCTTGTATTGTCAGGCTACGTTACTGTTAATCACGTCATCATCAAACAGAGAAATCTTCTAAATATCAGGGAAGAAGGAGAGTTTCATCAGATCTTTTTGAAAGTCTACTAAAATAACATTTATTCTGGCCCACGTCACCATTCTGTTAATTAATAATTATGTATTACCTTTTTTTCAATAAATGCTCTTATTTCCACATTTTCTTTATATTTTGACTGCTCTCACACTGAAAGGTGCTTAATCGAAAGAAATACAGAAATTGCTTAAATTTAAATTAGCTTTGTATATATATTAATGAAATGTAATTAAAAGGAACGTTTTGTATAAAGTTTCACCCTGAAAAATAAAACCGCATTTGCAATTAATTAAGATACTAAAGCACGTAAGAGGTACGGGAATTTCAGCGTCAAAAAAAGATAAAATAAAAAGTATTGAGTAATAGTTGCTGAAATATTGACATTCTTTGGATTATATTTTTGCTCAAAAGATACACTAACAATTATTGTCTTGAAGTTGTTTTTACTGAACATCCAGCGTAGCAGTACATAACTTTGCGAAGTGTAACATGTTGTTTCAACAATGTATGAATATTGATAAGAGAGAATCAATCACTGACTCAGAAGTGTAGTGATTCGATTACTGATTTGAGATTTTATTTATGGATGCCATCACAAAATTTTTAGATATCAGAAGATAATAAATGTGATTTAACAGTTTCATCACTAAAGGAGATATGAAGGCATTGGTCGTATTACAAATTTAATACGTATTAGGAACCTTCATATCATGCATATTTATGTAACATTGTAAGTTATATTATAAAACGTATAAAGGTATAGATACAGAAAATGTTGCAATCATTGTGATATTCTGACTTAAAACTGCTACTGAGTAAATATTAAATTGGATTATTATTGTTGTTGCAATCAAATGTAATCCGGTGTTGTTACCATGAACGATTTTTTTTTTTTATGTCGGTGGTGCGAGCAGCGTTGGGCAACGTCGGTAAGTGGTGGATGCGGCGCGGCCAGGTAGATATGTATTAATTCGCGGATCTGGTTACAAGAGAAGCAGAGTTGGCCAGCGAAGAAGCTCTATGGCGTAGAAGGAAATGGATGAGAATCAATTTTCTGGCACGTAGAATGTGAAAGAAACTTCCTAGTTCCTTCCCCAGGCACACTCGGATTTTGACTCTTGGTTGTGCCTATACCCTGCCTTTTAACTTTGCAGTTAATCGCAAAGTTATGGTCTCTTCGACATCACCACTAGTGGTGTCTGAATCCTCCCTATTGTTTGGCACTTGGCAAGTGACATTTCCTACTGGTTCTAGGCTATCAGCATTGGGGATCGCGGACCGAGCGTGGTGGTGTAACGGATAGCGTTCTGGCCTCGCATTCGGGAGGACGGTGGTTCGAATCCCCGTCCGGGCATCCAGATTTGGGTTTTCCATGGTTTCCCAAATCACTCCAGGCAAATGCCGGGATGCTTCCTTAAAAATGCCATGGCCGAATTCCTTCCCATTCCTTGCCCCATCCTTTCCCGTCTCTAAAGACCTCGCTGTTGGGAGACATAAAGCAATTCAAAAAAAAAAAGAGAAGTGGATCGCGGGACCCAGGTAGTGTGAATTATCTGACGCAAAACATACCTGAGTCTCCGACGGTTCATCATTGCGGATGGCAGTGAATTTTTGTCCCGAGCAATATGTCGTACAAACGAATAATTACTACTCCGCTGCCCTACACATTAAATGTAAGACCGCAACACCTGGGTCAATACAATACCCATGACGTTTTGTTGTGGGTATGATAGGCTAAGCGTCCGTATCTAATCAACAAATCATATTCAGTAATGTCACATGAATCCAGTTTCTACGCTCTTATATCGTGCACTGTTAGCTAATTGTGTATTTACAGTTTTCACGCCTTGTTGCCGAAGCAGCTCAGGTTGAAAATTTCTTACATCACTAGGAATTAACAAACTAACCAATGATCAAGTAACAAGCATTAACGCCTCATGTAGTACGTATATCATTTGAAAGGATACACCAAAATGTTTGTTCCGCGGTAAGCAGCATTCCGTGAAAGTAAGTAACATTAATAAACATCAAGGTGGTATGCGACATTCCCAGGTTTCAGTGCCTTAGAATTTATCACTGCTGTGTAGAATTATGTTACATTGTAATTTATGGTCAATACAGACAAATCTTAATATTTTAAGTTTTTCTTCCATAGTTAGTATAAGAGTAATAGCGTAACGAAACGAAATTTGAATATAAACTGTTGGTTCCATTAGCGATTTGTCTATCTGATGAACGTCCTCAGTTGGACACTGTTAGAATTTAACTAGGCTCTTAACGGCGACCACAAAAACGTTACTTTTATCATGTGCGCCCATGATTAAAATTGCAGATTCCGTTAAGCAGTAAGGAGGTATTAAAGGCGGATGGTGAAAGAGACCAAGAATTGGTGTTAATTTTTGTTAACGAATCAATACATTCGAGACTATTTGAGGCGATTTAAAGTATGGTAAAGATTTTTACGTTGTTTTCCATGCATATTTTTCTTTTACTTACTTAATGTGCCAAGTAAAACCAACATGGGTAGAAAACTGTAAAATTTATGTAGCTTGTTGAACTTGTGAGGTACACAACCTCACATTTTGTGATTTTGACATTATAAAAGCTATTTTTTATTTAATAATTGTAATTGTATATAAGTTACTAACTCTGAATTTTAAGTTCCAAGGTCAAAGCATGTCAAGATGGACATAATGAGATCTCTGGAAAATAAATAACAGTCGAGTGAGTTGAAGAAAAGATTTGGAAGGAAGAGGACGTATTGGTTGTGGAAAGAATATGGTTTAAGAGAAAAGATAAAACAGAATGGCTAGATGGAAGCCACGAAGAATCCTGGTGGGATTAATAACAAGAAAATAATAGCCTGAGGGCAAGGAAATTAGGGTTTAATAAAGATAATGTAATATGACTTTGGAAAAGGTAATTGTCTGTTAAATGGAAAATATAGAAGTTGTGAGATATGTAGTAAGTGTTTTATTTGAGATTGAAATATAGATATAAACAAAGGAGTTGATTTTAAGTTTGTATGATAAGAATTTGATTAATAATAATTTGATTTACAGCGTGAGTATCGAAATAAAACCAGCAACGGACAAAGAGGGATCAAGGAAATCCTTATGTACTAGTCTGGCGCAGGAAATATAAGTAAAAGTATTAATTGCAAAGTATGGTAAAGTAACACATGTGTTCTCTACGAAATAAAAGGTAACGATGTAAGGGTACGTTACAAACTGATTAGATTTTTCTATAACTGATGAATTTCATTTAATATTTTTTTTAAAAAAGATGATATACAGCCAATATATCATCTTATTTCTCATGACAACCCGTAAAACCATAGTTTTTGCTTCTTATTATTAGTTAATGGTGTCGAGTTATAACCTTCTGTTGACATGGTGGTAGGTAAGAAAGGTTGACTACACCTCTTATATATGAAGCAGTGTTTGCATATTTGCCATCATTTTGTGAAATAGTTGGCAAAAGAGAGAAACACATTAGTAAGGCTGCCCATTGGGCGGAGACTGACGAGAGGGGGGAGGGGGGGGGGATTAGGGCAGTTCTGATCAAGCCAAACTGACTTTAGTGACGAGGTCTTTGATGGAATGGCCATCTCTACCTCCACCACTCTCACCCTTAGGGCCTCAGAGGACCAGATGTATGTGATGGGAACATTCTTATCCTTTAACTTATACGAGAGTGCATGCTTTAAAAACTTTCAAGTATATTATAGCAAGATAAGGTAATTAATAAAGTTCTCAATTTCCTTTGTAAAATAGCTATGTTTCCCTTGACCAAGCCTACCGATGTCCACAAAATAAAAACAAAATTATTATACCATTGTATCTATCAATAACAGTCACAAAAAGTAATACTGAAAAATACCACTGTCATTTACAATATTTAGGCCTCATAAATATTATACAAATTTCGAAATCATATAACTATTTTTTAGAAATAGTTCCTTCAAATAGCCTCTTATGATTTTATTACTATTGCTCAAACAGTGGTTATACTTAAGCTGAGCGATTTAATTAATTTTAAACTTTTGGCCATTCAACGTATCACAAACATTTCCTGAGCTCAAAAGCTTTATATTTATAAGCATAGATTAGCATTTTGTAAACAATTAAACGTTTGCGTTTTTTAAATCTCTATTTCAGATAAGTTTTTATTTACTTTTTTAGATGACACTAATTCACAAATATACTCAGATCAGGGTAGGAAGATATCACTGATAAATTGTCACAACGGACATGTCTCATGAATGCTATCAAACGACATTTTGAATTCTACTGTATACGCGATTAGAGGTCGTGATAGTGAAGAAAAATAGCGTGACTGAATGATTGCTATTCATTTTGTAGATTAAATATCCCTAAACGCAATAACTTGAAAACAAATGCAAATGCAGAAAGTGGCGGTGATAATAAACTTTATTATTTTCTTTAAATGTTCGCTCAAGAGTATATCTTGACTGTTGCAACAGAAAATTCACTGTATTCGACACGTAAAACTATTCAGCAAGGAATTTCTTCCGTTTGTAACAACAAGTACTTCTAAATCAAAGTTCTATGGGAAACTCGCATCTATAATCTGTAACAGTATTTTTTTTTTTTTTTTTTTTTTTTTTTGTAACTCTGATATAAATGCCTCATTTTACTGTAAATTTTTAATGGTTTTTTCCCAAAGTATTGTTTGCTACGAAACAGAATCACGGTATGTGTGTTTGCGTAGACAATAATAAAACAACAAAGCAACACACCGAGTTCTGAGTTGGAGACGCCTCACCCAATGTAAATCACAGGTTTATAGCCGGCATTAAGGAGCTCCTGCGTGCCTGTAATGATGAATAACGCCGCTTGTTCAGCCTATAATTTACAAAAAGCCTCTGAATAAAACATGGTATTACTCTACTTCAACAAACAATATTCGTGGCCTTGCGAGATCTTAATTCGTCCGAATAAATTAGTACAATGAGTATTCAGCTGGCCTCTAGCATTTAACTATAATTGCATAAGACATCCTGTACAGGTGGTTATTTCAGGAAACTATAAGATTCATTTTCATATATTTCATTGTGCTGTCTTAATTTTTTACTTTACAGAAACAAATACAAAGTAGATGATATTGATTAACTGATGAGTGCTAACAATGTCACTGGTTCATTTATGTTATTAAATGGTGTATTTTCTTTACGCATTTAACTACAGAGTGAATACAGTGAGAGTTGATAATATTTAATCAACATTTTTTATTATAACTACACTCCTGGAAATTGAAATAAGAACACATTGACGCCGGTGTGTAAGACCCACCATACTTGCTCCGGACACTACGAGAGGGCTGTACAAGCATGATCAAACGCACGGCACAGCGGACACACCAGGAACAGCAGTGTTGGCCGTCGAAGGGCGCTAGCTGCGCAGCGGTTGGGCACCACCGCAGTCAGTGTCAGCCAGTTTGCCGTGGCATACGGAGCTCCATCTCAGTCTTTAACACTGGTAGCATGCCGTGACAGCGTGTACGTGAACCGTATGTGCAGTTGACGGACTTTGAGCGAGGGCATATAGTGGGCATGCGGGAGGCCGGGTGGACGTACCGCCGAATTGCTCAACATGTGGGGCGCGAGGTCTCCACAGTACATCGATGTTGTCGCCAGTGGTCGGCGGAAGGTGCACGTGCCCGTCGACCCGGGTCCGGACAGCAGCGACGCACGGACGCACGCCAAGACCGTCACATCCTACGCAGTGCCGTAGGGGACCGCACCGCCACTTCCCGGCAAATTAGGGACACTGTTGCTCCTGGGGTATCAGAGAGGACCATTCGCAACCGTCTCCATGAAGCTGGGCTACGGTCCCGCGCACCGTTAGGTCGTCTTCCGCTCACGCCCCAACATCGTGCAGCCCGCCTCCAGTGGTGTCGCGACAGGCGTGTATGGAGGGACGAATGGAGACGTGTCGTCTTCAGTGATGAGAGTCGCTTCTGCCTTGGTGCCAATGATGGTCGTATGCGTGTTTGGCGCCGTGCAGGTGAGCGCCACAATCAGGACTGCATACGACCGAGGCACCAGGGCCAACACCCGGCATCATGGTGTGGGGAGCGATCTCCTACACTGGCCGTACACCTCTGGTGATCGTCGAGGGGACACTGAACAGTGCACGGTACATTCAAACCGTCATCGAACCCATCGTTCTACCATTCCTAGACCGGCAAGGGAACATGCTGTTCCAACAGGACAATGCACGTCCACATGTATCCCGTGCCACCCAACGTGCTCTAGAAGGTGTAAGTCAACTACCCTGGCCAGCGAGATCTCCGGATCTGTCCCCCATTGCGCATGTTTGGGACTGGATGAAACGTTGTCTCACGCAGTCTGTACGTCCAGCACGAACGCTGGTCCAGCTGAGGCGCCAGGTGGAAATGGCTTGGCATGCCGTTCCACAGGACTACATCCAGCACCTCTACGATCGTCTCCATGGGAGAATTGCAGCCTGCATTGCTGCGAAAGGGGGATATACACGGTACTAGTGCCGACATTGTGCATGCTCTGTTGCCTGTGTCTATGTGCCTATGGTTCTGTCTGTGTGATCATGTGTTGTATCTGACCCCAGGAATGTGTATATAAAGTTTCCCATTCCTGGGACAATGAATTCACGGTGTTCTTATTTCAATTTCCAGCAGTGTATTATTAGATTGACTATTTTATATGTGAAATCTTTATCCTTACAAAGATTTCATTTAGTCGGAAGAAAATAAAATAAAATCAATAAACAGGGAGAGTAGCCGCATCGTCTCTGCTACCACCACAAGGCGATTTCAGAAAATTGGTTTTCTACTCATAGTCCTCCATTTCGTTATTTGTTAAGAATTTACCAAGTTGGTAACACTACAGACAAAAATATATGGATCTTATGTTAAAAATCCATTAGACAGCATCAAGAAACCATAGTAGTAAAACACGTTACAGGATCACACACAATCACACCGTCATGGCAGCAAGAAAACTGATGTATTAAATGAAGGAAGCAGCCTTGTTGGAATAATCAAATGCCAGTTATTAGATGCTGCTAGTAACGAAGTAATAGTTGTTACGGTATCTTACATCAGACTACTTACTGCAGTTAGTAGAAGCTTGATTAGCTGAACCTTTGGGTGGTTATTTTTAGGCGAAAAAGGTGTTGAGCAGATTTAATGAGCCCACGACAAATTAACGTAGATAAAAAGTTTTGTAACAAATTTTAATAGAATCGTCGAACTCTGACCTTTAAAGATCTATTTGTATTATTTCAATCTATTAAAGTTATACATGCATTCGGCAAAAACAAAGTAACAAAATATGATTAAAAAGGCATATTATTAACCAATTAGAGCCGCATATAGTCTCAGTACATAATGAAGAAAAGGAGAGACACATAAATCGAAAACTTTGCTATACGATATTCGAGCAATTATTTCAGAAGATAATTTGGAGTTTAAATTTCTCACGCAAATTCTAAGCTTTCATTAACCTGTATTACTCTTTCGTGACGCCAATATGTCATAAAGGCTGTTAGACCAGTAAGTTAAGCAATTTAATCTAGTAAAGATCGGAAAGTCAATTGACGTAATCGCTAATTAAGCAGCAAATTCATTTGCAATGCAGATGTCCTACGTCGCCTATTAGTTTCCTGCAGCGATTGCTATTTTCAAAACAAGAGACTGAGTTGCAAACGTTCACATAAAAAAAGTATCTTTTATTAATGCGTTGTTAGTGTGATATACTATTCTCTTGAATTTTATAAATCTAACATTGAAGTTATTTCTGACATAGCGTTATTGGGAACATTTTTGTTTTTTTGTTTAACCCTTGAAGTTTATTATATAATTTCCTTCTAGCTGCATCACTCCGATTTCCGTTCAGGCTTTAAAATGGATGCTTAATTTTAATATTAATCAATGATTCGAATTTCTCTGTACAGAGCTCATTTTTTTATGGTGTTACGCCTCGTCGACGTCGAGGTTATTAGAGGCGGGAGAGGATGGGAGACAAGGAACGGGAAGTAATTCGGCAATGGCATTTTGAAGGAAGCAACCCGGAATTCGCCTGTAGTGACTTGCGAAATCCATAAAAAACCCAAATCTGTATGCCCGGATGGCGATTCGAACCCGCATCGTCCGGAATGAGAGGCCAGAGCGTTACCGCTCACCCACCACGCTCGGTCAACAGCCTAGGTACATAATGGCCACGAAAATGGAATTGAGCGCCCCCACTCAAAGTCGGTTAAATCACAGTGAATAACTAGATAAGCACCCCGAGATTGTAATTAACAACGGCGTTACGCGAGCCTATATTGGCTCCAAATCGGCATACTATAAGCTGGTATCGTTGCTTTAGAGATTTGTCACAGCTGTCTTCAAAGCAGGAACCTTCTTCCAAAAAATAATACAGCAATTTATTGCTGAAGCTACAATGAACAAAAAATGAGAACTGCATTAAAACTGTAATGTTATTTCGGTAATATTTTTAATCAATTATTCTGATATCAGACAAGAGCATAAAATTTTCATACGGCGATCTTCCTGTTTAGTAAATTTTTTTGCTGCGTCTATTGAAATATAGTCTAAGGCCTGGTTTATTCGAAGAATGATCATCGACATCCAAATCAAAGAACTCATAAGCAATTAAATCATTATTTGGCGAAAAACAGGAGTTCTGCTCCTGGAAACCGATTTGACAGTACTTTGTCGTGCGTCGGATGTCTGCAAGATGGATTTTGTTAAGTTCACTAACTGTTATCCGTCGGTCATCATTAAAAAAGTCCTATGAGAAAAACTGAATAAAGCTGCTAGCTATTATTCGATGTTTCTCAATATACTATGTGTGAAATTTCAACACAGAAACGCGTTTACATACAGATTAATAATCAAACATTTACCAGTGGCTATTTTCCAGGAAACGATGCAAATACATGCATTGGATATATATAACATGAAACTTAACGTAATTTGTTAACAAAATATCAGTACATAAATAAACATAGGATATTTACAGTTTGTTACATCATGAATCCGTAACGGTGAACGACAATACGGTATTGGATACGGAATTTTAATCTGGTATTTAATGTTTTCTTTCTATACCCACTGACTGTTCATTTCGAATAACGGAATGGGACCCTAATAGCTAACATAAAACTAGGGCTTGCGGCAGCAAAGCTTACCAAAGTATGAATCACTACTCTAGTGCTTTAAAATACTTGAACCGGAATTAAGGAAACATAATAATATGTATACTTTGAGTAATGTTATTTCACACTGATAGTAAAGGGAGCAAGATTACTGTTGTTATAGTGTAGATACATAGAATGACAAATAGTTTTAATGTAAACTGGGTAACACCATGTGTTAGCAGTACTAGGTAATATATCAAGCTGACGGGAGAACAATGTAGACTCATGCTGAAGAAATAATTGAAAGTTTGCACTGAAACAACAAAAATATTTCTGCTAAAGCCGTAAGTTCATCCTTGTTAAATTAAAATTATTTCTAACCATGTCAGTTTTAAAACAACGCGCTCTAGGCAGAATTCAAGGCTTACAACTACACCTGAAGATGGCGACCGAGTTTTATGTCGCCGAAATATTGTGCATCACTGATAATATTACTCGGTTTGTTTCCCGAGAAACGGTTAAATATTTCTAACCTTTTTACGTTTACTGAAATTAATTATGAGTTAATTCAGTGAGTATGTGAGTGAAAGATGCACTTTTGAAGAAACTATTAAATATTAAATAGCTCTTTCCTTCAAACCAGTTGTACAGTGTTTATGTTCCTTACAGATTATAAGCAACTCTTGGTCATCTATGACGTCGTCTGTCACGCCGTGACGTCACTCTATGATGTCTCGATTTTCGTTCGATGTTGTTCTAGGTTATAGACGTTATTTAATAACAGTTCTATTTAGCTAAGCATTAATAAATAAATTAATTGTCAGAATACTGAAACAAAAATATGTATTCGTTTAAATCAAATCATTAATTATTAGTTGCTTTTTCTTTATTATAGTTCGTTTTACGTAGATTTTTCTTATACACTCTGGCCAGCGACATTGTTGTTACAGAAAGTTAACAAATCCTATCGTTTTCAAGATAATAGACGTTATTTGGCGAAAATTGTACTTAGTCAGCGAAGATACGAATTGCTAAAATACTGCATTCAACGCGTCATTTTTGACGAGTTTACAAGATATTTAGGCCTATATCCAATGTAGATATTTTAAGTCACTGTTGTAATATACTGGAAGGAATGATTTGCCGAAACACTTAAATAAAGGTATGTACTGCGTATAAATTAATACATTAGTTGATTTTATTACTGACTAGCCCGTACCCGCGACTTCGTACGCGTGGATTAAGAATTTTTTTGCCAGAAATAAATATAGAAAGTTGATACAAATTCTTCGCGGTTTGCCGCCGGATCACATTTTCTAACGACAAGCTTTCGGCGACTTGCACTGCCGCCATCATCAAGTCTGTTGTACAACAGACCTGATGATGGCGGCAGTGCAAGTCGCCGAAAGCTTGTCGTTAGAAAATGTGATACGGCGGCAAACCCGCGAAGAATTTGTATCAATAATACGCCGGGAAAGACTTATCTTTCTTAATATAGAAATAACGAAGGATTGGTCCCAAACAATATCGAGTCGGAATAATATGACAGGAAAGCTATCACTATATCATTGTACCGTCGAACCTGTCTCTTGAAGAGAATCAATTTCCAACATATATCTGTCACCATTCGATAAGGTCTCAAAATTTCGTGACTACAACTGTTAATAATACTGGAAAAAATATCCTGTGCCCTTCATACAGATTTCCTTATAAAATTGCATTACAACGATATAGCCATTTAGTCGTCACAACGTAACAAAAAGACAGAAATTTACTTCCGTATTTATAATAATATTACTGTGTTTCACACTCACACACTGACTGCGAACAACACCTAAGGGATCATTATAACGTAACCTACAACATTGCAAGACTACCTACGATTTTCCTCGCATTGCACCCCTAACTTTCTAATATCTACAGTTTAACATTAAATCCGAATAACCTACTGCCCAGGCCTGATTCTTACGATGAAAAACAATTTTTTAAAATGTTAGCCTCCACGGAGATTTGAACCGGAGACCACGAAGTTCGTAAGCAAGCGCTTTTACCACTAAGCTGCCAGTCTACTACTCGGAAACACGGTACGGAGATGACCATATCCAACGTGTCTGTCTATCGCCGTATTTCGAAGTTATGAGACAAAATGTGTTATTTATACAAATAATTTTTCAACCAAATGTAGACAGTATTTTTCTCCTTGTTTCAAAGGATAAGTGTGCAAAGTTTCATCTAGATCGGATGAAAACTGTGGATTTGTATGAAGAACAAACAAACAAACATTCATCTTTATATATAAAGATGGAGCTAATGCAGATACATGTAAATATTTCCAGTACCTCAAATTTAGATCACAATACAATGAATGTATTCATTCATACGCGGGAAATAGCATCTATGAGTTTTGAACAGAAATATTAGTAGATGTTGTGATTATGTCAAAATGCAGATAGAACCAGACTACTGACACATTTTTTTTTTTACAAATTAAATCACGATGAATTTATTATAAATAATTTAAGCTGCTTTCATATGCTCCCAGTAACTGAAGTAACGGTATTTTAATACGGATGGAAGTAGTTCCGTATTTATCGTGCTGAAAGAGACCTGGACCAAGAATAAAACCAATAACATGCGCTGTAGCATAAGGTTTCAGGATTTCACACTTATTTGTAATTTAATTGGTTACCAAATACTAACATCATTCATTTAGTGGAACTCCCATATGTGTAGAAATAGGTGCAATTTGCAAAATAAAGTTATTAGCATTGCATAACAATTCTATTTATTTAGGCAACCGTAGACAAATGAATAGTGAGAACACTTCATTAAATCCGTCATTTTTGACCGGTAACCGAGGCGTTGTCCTCGCCCAAGAAGGAGTTTTTACTAGAAGGCAGTATCCTATAAATTGTAATTTCCTTCCCCCGTTATGAAAATGTATGTAATTGCTGCTGTGATATCTTTGATATGAGTCTAGTGCGTTGTGAATGAATGAAACAAGAATTTAAGTTTCGCGGCTGGTCTGTTCACGTCCTCCGAAATTCATCGTAGATCCATCAACTTTAACGCGCCCAACTGATGGATGAATCACCATTAACAGTCTCATATGTCCTCATTCCATACGCACTGCGGCGATGTTGCTGATTTAACCGAGGACTTTGGTGCACAATCTGGTGATTGGGAACTGCCTCTCCGATCCTGCCGTCCACGTCCTCATCATGTAACTTCTTCCACCACCCGCATTCAATCCAGCTAACGCTGAGGAACGTCAAGTTGCCGCAACAACCTTAGCTAACCGAACAGGTCAATATTTAGTATTCATTACTTCTTATAACTATCATAACATTCGTAACCAATACTAAAGTGAACTGTCGCATTTGGCTAACCATTTTTTCTACGTTCCCGAAATTAGCTATCTTCGTAAACATTGGAAAATGTTAGTTTACAAACTTTTAAAAAACGTTTAATATGATCTTCGGTATTATGTTGTTGATGGAAACATTAATCTGTCAGTAAGACGGCAAAGTAATGAATCTTATATTTAAAAATTCAGTACCCTGTAGGTGTCTAATTTTGAGGATAGTAAATTCTCGATCATACTGTTCTGACAATAATAATAATTATCAAGATTGAATATTATTAATGACTAGCTGGCCCGGCAATGCTTCGTTATTGCTCGACATGGTTTAGGCAAACCAAATGTAGACAGTATTTTTCAGTTTATTTTAAAGTATACGTGTGCAAAGTTCCTTAAAAATTGGAAAAAACTGGCTTGATGTAAGGTATATTGGCAAAAATTAAGGGGGTTTAAAGGGGGAAAGGGGTTGCATTTTTGGATACCATATGTTGCAAATTTTGGTGGAACTCTGATTAATTCTATGGGTTTGTTTAAATTAAGTGGTGGAGGGGGTTGTTTCATTAATTTTTTTTTTCGGGAACGATACCATACGTTCTCTCTACAACTCAACAGAGTTTCATCATAATCGGATAAAAATTTGGGGTTTTTGATAAATATCATTGGAAATTAAGAGGGAAGGGGGTAAAGGGAATAGGGGTGGGATTAGGCTAACCAAATTTACATAGTATTTTTCTGCTTGTTTTAAAGTATACGTTCCTTCAAAATCGGGTAAACCTGTACCTTTATATATGACACAGTGGCAAAAAATTAAGCGGATGTAAAGGGGACTAAGGGGTTGCCTTTTTGGAATCCACATGTAGACAGTATTTTCCTGTTTGTTTTAAAGTATACATGTGCAAATTTCCATAGAAATAGGATAAAATCTGTGTATTTGTTTAAATTAGGGGGATGTGAAGGGGTATGAGGGATGGCGTTTTTAGAAACCATACGTAGGCAATATTTTTCAATTTGTTTTAAAGTATATGTGTGCAAATTTCCATCAAAATTGGATAAAATCTGTAGGTTTTATTAATTTATGGGGAGTAGGAGGGAAGAGGGGGGTGGTTTTGGGGTGGAAAAGGGGAGAGGGATTGGGTTTTGGTAAAACTAACGCCTATAGTATTTTTATATTTTTTTGTGTACAAAGTTCCATCGAAATTGGATAAAAAGTGAGGGTTTATGTAGAAATTAAGGGGTGGGAAGGGGGAGATGGGATGCATTTTTAGAAACCAAATCTAGATGCTATTTTTCTGTTTGTTTTACAGTACACATGTGCAAATTTCCATTAAGATCAGATAAAATTTGTTGGGTTGTTTAACTTATGGGGGTGGAAAGGGGGAGAGGGGATGAATATTCGGAAACCATATGCAGGCAGTATTTTTCAGTTTGTTTTAAAGTATAAGTGTACAAATTCCTATCTAAATCGGATAAAAAATGTGGTTTTGCCTAAATTATGGGGTTTTATGGGGAATAGGGGGTGACTTTTTGGATTTTTTTTTTTTTCACAGGAACCTTCGCAGCCGCACACTCGAAAACTCTCCAAAGTTTCATTGCAATCTGATAAATGGTATAGGAATGCATAGAAGACGAACAAACCCACAAACAAACATTGATTTTTATATATAAGATTATGAATCTTCAGCTAGTCACATTATATATTACTGGACTTAATAGGATTAATGAAAAATGAGTCTACACTTTCATTGAATTTATTAAAACTTGATCATGGTGAAATTGACGCAAACATGAAGTTTATGTTATTAAAATATTAACAATTACATTTGTCCAAAGCAATTTGAGATTTCTCAGGGTAGTTTGCAGGGTAGAACTGATTGCATAAGGTTCTGTCCTAAACGAAGGTTTACCGTTTCGCCGCTAGCGAGGTCAGAGGAATCCGAATCAGAATGTCCCTCCATCCGTTCCTCTGCTCCGAGGAAAACTCGGTCACCTTCCCACTGCGATGTGGCGTATGACACTCGGCGAATCACAGCTCTGCCCGCGAAGATGACCGCTCCTTGTAGGCTCAACAGATAAACAAAAAACACCAAAACGTTGATAAATTTTTCTTAGTGGCTGGATCGTCCCTCACCACTCTTCGAGCGCGCCTCTTTACTGAGAAAGAGCACTAAGGACTGTTTTCGGTAAATCTGGTCGCTTTGTTCCGTCACTGTTCGTTTGCATCATACCGCACCGCCAACATCTCGCAGATACTCTATAAACACTCAGTGCCCAATAACACTGATACTCTGTACTTATTAACTCGTTACACTTTGTAGCAAGTGATTTATCACCAATTTATTGGTTGAGTAGCTTAAAATGGTAGACTGGATTCAGAAGTAGATAAACATCGTTATAGGTGCTAAGACTACTCAACTGTTCGTCTGTTCCTCTTCCCCGTATACTAATAACTCTCCCAATAAAACAATTTGCATACCTAACTGCAATGGGGAAACGTTTCTAACATACGTAGAATCTATGCGATTCATCTATATTTATAAAACGAAGACCGGGTATATTTGTACCACAAAAACTCAAAAAACAACTGCGCAGATTTCGATGGGGTTTTCACTGTTTTAAAGATTAGAATTTCGACTGAATTGTTTGGTATCTCTTATCCTTCGACGTAACATAAAGCCGAAGCGGTAAACGAAAATCTGAACGTACTGCGTGAAACAGCAGGAATACGAAGCCTACGTTATACATCGTTCAAAAAATAATATCCATATTATCGCAAGTGACGTTTATTTTTATTTTTTTTTAATTGTTTTTAGTCTTTAAACGCCGCAGATGGCCGTATCAAATGCGAAAAGGAAACCACGTAAAAGTTGAAAATATGTAAATTAATTTTAATAAAGTAATGAAAAATCATTCGATATCTTGTTTCTTCTTGAAGTTTACATTCTCTGCTGTTTGGAAGGGAAATTATATTCGCTGTTGATAGTAAGTAGTGCATATTTGATAGGTTTGAATATGAAAGTGAACTGTTTAAAACGTATAGTGTTGACATAACAGTATTATTGTACCTTATTGATGAGCGATTCTGTCTTTACCACATTTGCTGAAAAAATAATTAGTTAATGACTGCACGAATCGCTATGGTTATTATGATGAACCTTAGTACACATGTTCCTGATACGATGGCTAAAAATATTGCAGGAATAAATCAACTCCAACCCCATCTCCTTTCTGCCACACCGGGGGTTAGCAGTTTAAACACGTGTAGAAAATGGAGCGACTGACATGAAATTTGATTCACAAGAGCAAAAAACTGACCTCAGTTATGAACTTCAATATTTACTGTGTGTCTGAATCAACCTAAATCATACCGGGCAACGCCGGGAACTCTGCTAGTGTATTATAAAACAAGAAGAGGCGGAGGGATGTATGGCTACCTCACATTACGTGAAATGTTTCATGGAATTCGCACAGCAGTAAAAGAAAATATATTCGTGATTAATATTTATAACGCGAATATTTTGAAGCTAGGTTCAAATCCCTCACCGCTCTTTTGGTATGATCACGTGGCTGAAAAAACTCTCCGTGTAATATAGATAAAGGTGGCTGCAGGATAGGGAGCTTTGGGAATGGATAAAGGATTTTCTAACTGGTCGGTCGCAGTGTGTTGTCGTTGAAGGAGAAAGTTCTTCTAATCTAGATGTTACATCGGGTGTACCTCAAGGAAGTGTAATAGGACCACTTCTTTTCTTAATTTTTATAAACGATATCAGAGACAAAGTGAAAAGCCTTTTTAGATTGTTTGCTGATGATGCGGTTATTTATAGGGAAGTAAGAAATTTGGCCGATTGCTTAGAAATTCTGGATGTTATTTTGGCTTGGTGCGCTGAGTGGCAACTTCTCTAGCATAACTAACAAAAAGAATCCGATTGTTCAGAAATACGAGTTAAACAATACAGTTATTGATATGGTCGATTCTATGAAATATTTGGGAGTAACAGTACAAAGGAACATGAAATGGGACATACACATTAATTCGTTAGTAGGTAGAGTAAATTCTAGGCTGCGATTCATAGGTCGAATCTTGAAAAATTGTAATGAACAAACAAAAGAGATAGCGTACAAATCTCTTGTGCGTCCACATTTGGATTATTGTTGTGCCATTTGGGACCCGTTTCGTAAGGGATTGATCGAAAGTATAGAGAAAGTACAGAGAAGAGCCGCTCGATTCGTGACCGCTTGCTACCGTCCTTATGAAAGCGTCACAGAACTGATTAGTAGATTAGGTTGGGAGTCTCTGGTAGATAGACGACACACGTTTCGTTTAAACTTATTGGAAAACATGCGTACTCCCACTTTCACTTTTGAGTGTAGTGAAATACTTCTTCCACCAACCTATTTGAGTCGGAAAGACAGGAAAAATAAAATTAGAGAAATAAGGTGCCGCACTGATTCTTATATGAATTCTTTTTTCCCTCGTACCATTAGGGATTGGAATGCACAGCAAAGAGATTAGCTTTGGTGCTGAGCACTCTCTGCCACCCACAATTTTTTGAATTGCAGAGTATATATGTAGATGTAGATGGGGATGTAGGGAAATTGCCACCGGAGCGTGTGCTCCATTGCAATTAAATTAAAATGCCTTCTGTGTCCAGGATCTGCCTCTAAGAACCTACTTCTTAAATTTCATGGCAGATGGCATGAGGAAGAATTGTTCTCTTCCAATTCAAAAGGAAAACCAACACCGCTTTTGTGTGTTCTGAGGATCATGCGTGAAACAAACACAACATTACCCTTGAGAGAATTTTTTTTTTGTTTACGGCTTTACGCCTCGTCTACGTCGGAGTAATTAGAGGCGGGTAATGACTGGATACAAGGAACGTGAAGGAAATGGAGTGATTTGGGTAAACCATGGAAAATCCAATTCTGGATGCTCGGACGGGGATTCGAACCGGCCTCCTCCCGAATGCGAGACCACATCGTTACGGCTCACCCACCACGCTCGGTCAGACGCAATTAAAACTTCTTGCAATAATCTGGTTGTGGTGGTTTTAAGGACAAAAATGAGTTACAGGTTCGCAGCTCATCACTTCGTTGCCTGATCTGAACTTTTTCTTGCGTAAGATTATTGTTGGACTTCATAACGACGATTTTAATAATAAAAAAAAATTGTTAAGTGTTTGAAAGTGACAAAAAATGAATTTTTAGGTATAATAAATGAGTTTTTAACGTGAAAGCTAACGATTGCGTAACCTGATCTATCTGAAATATGAAGTCGACCTGTATTTAGCTCTAAGTGTTAGCTCTGAAAAATTTGAAGATTTTCTGCTGGGCTTGACGGGACTTAAAAGTATTAATAGACGTATTAAAGACAGACCTCAGTATACAGTAGGTGGGTAAAGCGTAAAAGAAAGCGTGGAGAATCTCTTAAATACGGCACGAAACGTAGTATCCTCGTCTGAGTTACTACCATTATCCTGGCTGTATGTCTACTGTATCCCAGTGCTAGATAACAGCCGTACACGCAGTTACACAGACCGTATATCTCCATTTCCGAGAAGAGGGGATCTCGGAGCATTCCTAAACCTGCCGCTTCTTTACACCAGCTTCTTCTTATCATCAACATCTAAAAGAGTGATCCACCATTCAAGTGGTCATGATTCAAATCAGTTCTGACACACTGGAAAACATGGCCTGAGCTGTTCTTTCACTGATTAAAAGCACCTGGAGTAATCGTGGGTTGTTGATTAGATTAACTCAACATGTAAACGTATCGGAGCCTAAACGCAAATTGTATGTAGAATTAAGACTAAAAGGTTCAGATAACACTGGTCGACAAAGTTTTCTTCACAAGAAACCTGACTAGTGAATCTAATGCATTTTTTCATACTGAATTCAGATATGTGGTCAGAATTTTTCCATCAGCCACAGTTTTTTTTTTTTTTTTTTTTTGTGACAGCTACTTTTTAAAAATTGATTTTAGAATTATCTTTGAACTGTCGTAGGAAACTTTGCCTTATATGTTGTGATTTTATTCGAGCTGTATTTAAGGATATTACATGTAATATCATGCTGAAGTATCAAAAGACATGACTGCGCAGGTTTATTGATGTTTTTACATGCGCAGACCTGTTAATCTGGCATTGTGACGTTTCATTGTTGAGCTGACTGTGAGCTTGTTAGCACGAATATCACTAGTGAAATATTTCCTTCATTTATGTTTAGAAGTGTATTGTGTATCTACTTTGTGCTGTAGAGTTTTCTTTCTTCGTCATGCCACGAAAGTGTCTAAATCACGCAGACAATTTCTGCTAGTTTGTGATTAGCTGACCTTTAAGGTTCAGAAGCGAAATTTTACGCGACTTGTGAAACAGTATTATTAACTTTACTTTGACTGTCAAGTGGGTGATTTTGATAAGAGCTGGGCTCCAAATGTTTGCTGTGTTTTGTGTTTGTTGACTGGGTGGAAAAATGGTACACATCACATGCCATTTGCAATTCCCATGATTTGGAGGGAACTGAAGGATCATCTGACTGATCGTTATTTTGTTTAACAAATATTAAAGGAATCACATCTAAATCAAAATATCCAGATAAGTATCGGAATTTGCCACCTGCAGTGAAGCCTGTCTTACACAATGAAGATTTCCCCTGTTCCAGTATACGCAGATAAGACTGGAACTAGTTATTCTGATAATGACCTGGCTTGAACTGAAAATGATTCAGTTAATCATGATTACAAAAATGATACTACATATGAAGGCAGTAGCTGCTCATCAAAAACACACTTCCCCAATCAACAAGACCTTAATGACCTGATTCGGGATTTAAACAGTAAGCTGAAGTTTAAACTTCCAGACTCAAAGGCTGGAATCTACTCCAAAAAGATGTAAGAATATGTATTTATCATAGCCGCCATAGTGATTTTAAGTACAGTTTTTCTGAAGAAAATGGTATTGTGTTTTGCATTTTTATTTTTTTCCGTTATGGAAACCCTTGGGCATCAACACCGGCTAGATGAGTGGCGATTGTTCATAGGCTCATCTAAAGTTAGTTTCAAGGCTGTCCTGCTACGTATTGGCAATGAACTTCCATGAATACCTGTAGCGCATGCCGCTGATACGAAAGATATATGAAAATATGAAGCTAGTTTTAGAAAAAATCCGGTATGAAAAATGTAAATGGTATATCTGTAGTGACTTAAAGGTCATTGCTTTATTGCTTGGTTTGCTACTTGGGTTCAGTTCGCTAAATTTTGATGTTTTTTGTGCGAATGGAACAGCTGAGATAGGAAGTTTCACTACGTTATAAAATCACGGGCTAAACGTGAATCCCTTAAGCCTGGCCGGAAAAAATGTGTCACATGTACCTTTAGTCAATCCTGAAAAAATATATTTACCTTCATTGCATATTACATTAGGACTAATGAAAAATTTCGTAAAGACTACGGATATATTTTATGATGGATTCTTGTACTTGAAATCGAAATTTCCCAGTCAGAGATGCTAAACTGAAGGAAGGAATCGTGACGTAGAGGCTGACCTTCTGCATTCTTATGAAGCTATGGGATGCAACAAGTCCTTAAAAATTTACCTTTTAGACTCTCACCTTTCCCGCAAAATCTTGGGGCTGTCAAAGCACGGTGAGCGTTTTCATCATCAAATTTCTACATTGGAAAAGAGGTACCAAGGCAAGTGGGGTTCTAATATGCTGGCTGACTTCTGTTGGACCAAGAAGAGAGATAATCCAGACGCAAAATATGCCCGAAAATCACTATCTACCAGTTTCTAGGCAAGTCAAAATGAGTAGTGTATCATTTACAGTTAGATAGTTAGTTACCGATTTTATTACAAATCATAAAAAATCAAATGAATTTCACAATAAAAAACTCCTCCTTGATGGGGGAAAACTAAAATTTTATTTGAATTCAGCATTAAAAATACTTCTAGAAATTCATGTTTTTTCCTTGGAATTCTGTGTTTGTCTCTGATGCAATGAGGCCATTGGAACTTGTCTTTACGGGTTACATGGAGATTGTGCGTCTTTGATGTAGATCTCTGGTGCCTAATTGTTCAGTTTACGAACAGATTATCATTTATTATTCCATCCAACATTCACATAGCGACATTAGACAAACTGCATATTTAAGTTAAACCCTAAGCTTTCAATCTGCGAATACCTATCCAAATCTGCTCTGTATTTTTTTGCAATATACCTAGACACTGATATCCCACGGAAACGGCTGCCTACGGATTTAAATATGCAGCGATTATTGAGTTTAGCTTATGGCCTGTTAATTTCGACATCATTAGAGGCAGGAGAGTATTTGAGAAGCAGCGGGAAGGTATTCGAGCATGGCGTTTTGTAGGAAACATCCCGGCACTTGCGTGGAGTCATTTAGGAGACGACAGGATGGACTTTCGAAACTGTTTCCTCCCGAATGCCATAAACATGCATTAAAGTAATTTTTATTTTGTGTTAATGGTTTTTAATTTATTGGTACTTACTTTAATTTTCGTGTCCAGGAACGTACTAAATTCCTTCCTCCACCTTTCACCAGCTTTCTCAGCATTGTTCTTTGGTAAAATAATTAAGTCCTCTTGACTCCAGGTACTTCTAAAAAGATGGTTGGGTTACTATATCTTCTCGGCACAGTATTCAGCGGCTTTCACAGCGTCGTCCTTTGATAAGATTAAATCCTTCTGATTCACGGGTTTATCTAAGAGTGCACAGAGGAGTAGGTGATCTTCTGTCTACATTGCTCCACATTCGCATGCTTCATCCGCTATATAGCCCCGTTTCTTCAGGTTGCTTTTGCATTTAGAGGCTCCTACCCTAAGGCGATTAAGTGCCATCGATATGATATACCTTATTATCTCACCCAGGTAGTTCCTCTTTAAGTTCGTGATTATGATCGCTGTAATTTTCCTTCCGATTTTTATCCTTTTTTTTTTTACTTTGGCTTTACGCCTCGTCGGCAGCGAGGTCATTAGGGATTGAGTCAACGAACGGGAAGGAATTCGGCCATGGCCTTTTGAAGAAAGCATCCTGGCATTCGCCTGGAGTGATTTGGGGAAACCATGGAAAACCCAAATCTGGATGCCCCGACGGGGATTCGAACCCGCGTGCTCCCGAATGCGAGGCCAGAACGTTAACCGTTCACCCACCACGCTCGGTTTTTTATTCGTAGTTGATAGGGGTTTTGTTCTCTTGAGGAAACTTTCTGGTCCTCAGTCGTTGTGGGACAGTGACGTGATAATGTAATAGGTGCCAAGGATCTTCTAACTGCGTTTTTCTCTCGTTTTCTGCGGATACCATTCTTCTGATTTGTGGTGGTGCTATGCCCGCTAATTGATATACCGTGGTTAGACGTGTCGGTCTCAAACATCCAGTAACCATTCTTGCTGTCTAGTTTAGAGCAATGTCCATTTGTTTCGAATGAGCCAACGCCTCCCATACTGGCGATGTGTATTCCCCTGCTGCAAATCATAGAGCCATGGCCGTAATTCTTAATACTTCAGCAGTGTGCCAGTTAGTTTTTTTCAGTAGACAGTTCCTTGCACTTACTTTCCCTTTTAACTGGCGGCAATACTCTTTGAAGGTGAGAGTTCGGTCCAATATAACTCCCAAATATTTAGGGTTAGGTACATGTTTCAAAAGCACTTCATCCCATCTGATGTTGAGTGTTCTCCCAGCTCCTCTGTTACGTAAGTTGAAATTGCAGACTTGGGTCTTGTTAGGGTTCTGTTTGAGGTTATTCTGTGTAAAGTACATTGTAAGGTTCTCCAGGGCACTCGTACGTTTTGCTTTTACCTCCTCAAAGGTCCTAACCTGCGCTGTAACAACAGTATCATCCGCATAGCTACTGCGTATCTTGTTGACGTGGAATGTAATTAGTATAAATTTTGTACAATAAAGTGGACAGCACTCTTCCTTGGGAAGACCATTTTTTGCCTTCTCCATCGATTATTTTTCTGCGGCAGGATGACATGTAGCGCACTAAAGAGTTAAAGCAATTTTTCGGTAAGGTAATCACACAGGTTATCCGATAGTGCAGTGACCACAAATATCAAGTTATGAATTCTTTTTTTTATCTGCTTAATGTCTCTCTAACAGAGAGTTCTTTAGAGAAGGGAAAGGATGGGGGAGGGGGGGGCAAGGAATGCAAGGAATGGGAAGGATTTCGGTAATGGTCTTTTCAAGGAAGCATCTCGACATTTGTCTGGAGTGAATTTGGGAAACCATGGAAAATCCAAATCTGGATGCCTGGACGGGGATTCGAACCACCGTCCTCCCGAATGCGAGGCCAGAAGGAAGTTAGAAATTCATATTTTAGATAAACGATATTCTATAGTTTATAGAAAACGCAAATCAAAAAGTAAAGTACTTTGAACAGTCGTCATTAGGCTTAGAATATTGAAAGAGAAAACACAGATCACTCATTTCTGGTCATAAGCACACTTCCTTTTTCCTGGTAAAGATCTCACTTTCAAAACGGAATTTATAGAAGAAAGAGAGAAATGATTTCCCTATGAGTTTCACATTAACTTCCAACAATCGTACAATACGCATTGGTGACGAAAAGGTTCAAATTAAAACTCTCTAAATAACTTAAACCAAACGTTGGTTGACTACGAAAATTGTAATCCTAATACAGCTTTATCGTGGAATCCCCTTTTCTGTTCTTTTGTCAGCCACTTTGATGCTATTTATTCTCACGTTAACTATTCTGACTACAGCTCAACAACCCGTTAGCTCATGTAAAGCAACAACACCGCACAAAATACAACTTTTTTCTGTTCACTGTGGTAAATAGGATGAGTATGGTGAACACCGAGGAAATTATGTAAATTTTCCTGTTCAAGTTTTTCTTTTATATTGCGTCAATTAATTTAGTAACTTGCATGTTGAAAAGTCCCTTAGCGGTTATAAGAAATAGATTGTTGTGAATTACCAAAGTCCCTTGTGTCCGGTATAATTACGAATAGATATAGTTTGTAGATCAGACATATCATTTTCTAGCAGATGTCATTCTTCAAAACTCAACTTGACAGTGGCAATTTTTGAACAGTATTCTTATTAAGAAAGTAGATTTACATACGTGAATGGCAATAAAAACTAGAGAAAGTTTACGTAATTACTTTATTGTTCTATGATTTGGTGTTGATAATTCTTTAAAATTTGTATTACCTGTCGGTAAATAATGATCAGACCGTGGCCCACTGCACAGGAGTAGAACTAAAAAGTAGAATCATTTAGAGAAAGTTTTAAATATTAATACTTACTTTTCAGTCTAGTATCACACTAATTACATTTCATCCACGTACCCATGACTTTATATAAGATAAATCCTCAACCAACCTAACAGCTTTCAAAGTGTATCTCGTCTATGACTTGAATGTGATATCTTCAATGTACGGGGAGCGGTTGTTAGGATCTATAGTTGTTCCTCCAAGTTGTCCCCATTGCGTTAATCTAGAATCTTTCAGAAAAAAATTCAAATCACGTTCAGAGTCGCGTGTATTATTAAAGGGCGACTGGAGTACAGAGGCGAAAACGTTTTCGTTTAAATACTTACCAACTAATACAATACTGCAATGATCGAAATGAATGAGTTATATGCTAACCATTTGTTAAAAGCCAGTTAGAGTTAGTCAAATTTCTACTACTTGAACCTCCTTAATACTTATATTTTACTATCTTATAGTTTACACTCCAGATTATTATTACTCATTTTGTTCATCTTTGCCGTATATTATCTGACGGATAATCTTAAATTACCAAATTGCCGGACTTCAATCCCGCTTGCAGTTAAGCTTTCCATAGTCTCTTACCTGTACCATATGAATTACCAGTTGATCATTCTGTGTTTACTAACTTGCTTCTCTAAATCTACAGTTCTTCCATGGTTTTTCTTCAAGCTTTTGCGCCTCATCGACATCGAAGTTGTAAAAGACGTTAGAATTTTTTTTAACAAGGAACAGGAAGAAATTCGACCATAGCTTTTTAAGCAAACCATTCTAGCATTAGCCTGGAGTGATTTCGGAAAACGGAAGAAAATCAAAATCTGAATGGGTGGATGGGGATATTAAACCGCGTCCTCCCGAATGCAAGGGCCACGCCTGAGATTCTAGGCTCTAGTGTTTTCTAGATAGAAATGGTAACGGAAATAATGCAAAATCGACAACTCCAGCGGCCACTGACATCTTTATTTAATGCATAAGTTCTCGACGATCTCATACAAAGGTAATAGCGTACAAAACACTACTAGTGCGACCGTATTTGGAATACTGTTGTGGAATTTGGGATCCGTATCACAAGGGATTGGTGGACAGGTTAGAGAAAGTACAGAAGAGAGCCGTTCGATTCGTGACTGCTAGTTACAGTCCTTACGCAAGTGTCACCGAGTTCATACGTGGGTTGGGTTGGGATTGTTTGGCGGACAGACGACGTCGTTTTCGTTTGAATTTGTTGGAGAATACGCGAAAATCTTTAATTTACGAGTGCAACGAAATACTTCTTCCGCCAACCGATGACAGGAGGGATAATATTCGAGAAATAAGATGCCGTACTGATACTTTTATGAATTCTTTCTTTCCTCGTTCTGTTCGGGACTGGAATGGACAGAATTAGGATTGGTGCTTAGCACCCTCTGCCACCCACAGTATTTGTGAATCGCAGAGTATATATGTAGATATGTAGAGTAGGTAGATAAATCCATAACTGATAGGATTAGGCAGAAAAAAATAATAATAAATTCGAACCCTTGTGATTGTGGTACGGCCTAGAGTATAATTTTGCAAAATTTGATACGATATTCAGCTTTGGGATAGCAAAATACTTAACACGTTCAAATTTGAATTCTGAAACGTATTCCTCTTACGTTCTAGGGATCTGTGATAGTTGGTACGGACAACGGAGCAACAACAGCAAGACTTCTTTTCCGTGTTGGTACAGAAATCTGTAAAGATCTTCCCCTGATAATGGACGTCTATGTTGTATCTTATTGCAGTTCCATTTCAGACTATTTCATATATTTTCAATTTCGTATTGTGAAACAGAGAAAATTATTTATCTTATGATGAAAAATAACATTGGCGTTAGTATTAAGGGAGTCATTACACATTTAAGTTTAACTGCTTGCTCCAATTGCCTTCGCGATTAACGCAAAGGTCAGCTAATCGCTGATAAAAGCCTCACAGGGCAGTAAAAGCACCTGCCGACCGTTGCTGCCAGTTCAGCTGTAAACTCGACGATGTTTCCTGGAAGGTCACGCTTCACGTCACGGTACGACGAGGGTGCTTCATTTTGGATGTGCGCGTGTTTCCCCGCAGACTCCACAGATGAGCCTGAAAATTTTAGACCTGTCTTCCCAGAAATACGTTAACTTGGTTAAGGTGTTCTTGGAAAATTGCTGGAAAGGTAGCTGCGTTAGATATTTCGTGGAGTTCATGCATTATAATATTAGAACTTCAACTATATAGCTTCCGGGGATCTGTATCTACCTTATGGGGCGGTACATTGCAAGTAAATAATGAATTAAATAACTAATAATAACATGTGTCATTGAAAATCTCTAGTTTATAATATGTTATTGAATTTTTCAACTTAATCTAAATATTGTTAACCAACTCCCCTGAATAATTCCTTCAGCCAATTGATTGTGTGCTCACTACGAATTACATACTTAATTTCTTTACAACAAATGCCTCAACATATAATTCCCAACGCCGTTCCTATAGTCTGTTAAATTAATATTCATTGCTTTTATTAGTCAATAAAACGAAGTAAGTCAACTGAATTCCTGAAAATCTCACACCGTTTTCATATGAAAATGCAATTAATTAAACTGTGCTTATAATGGCAGATTCCGATAAATAAATAATTTTAATAATTCGTAATAATTTTTTGCGAAATAAACACGAGGAGAATATAAATCGGAAAGAAATTTAAGACAGCTTAAGCAGTAGTTAAATCGATTCCTTACACAGCACTTTTGTGACCTATCTGGGAGTATTAAATTTCTATGCGGAGTCTCTATCAACTAAGGTTAACGGAGACATTGGAAAAGTTCCAAAACTGAAATGCCAAATTCGTAATTGCGTAATTGCTATACTCGTATAAACGAGGCGTATTTTTAAAGTATTGGAGCGTCGATAAACTATGTAGCTCCATTTTGGTTCCTGTGAACCCCGCCCCTCTCACGTAGCCCTACGTAGCTTTTGTCTCTACCATACACCCCCCCCCCCCTCTTTTATTATCCAACTACTGTTGTGTGTTCTGTACCTTATTTTAACTGTGACAAATAATATGAATGAAAAGCTTCGTGGCTTTGCTCGAAACTTAACCCTCCCTCCACGTAGTCCAGGATAGCTATAGCTTTTCAGCCAACCCCTCCTCCTCCACCCTAGAAAGAGCCACGTAGTTTATGGACGCTCCGTAATTTCCTTTATCGATTATTGCCGTTGCATTGCTGTGGCTGTCGTTGCCCGCATGAGCATACAGTTCTCCAGTTGCTAAGCAACTTGCACACGCAGACTGTCGGTTGCTTTGACTGGTTTGTTTGAATTCCTTTTTCGTTGGCGATGACGTGAGCCTCAATTTCATAAACTACTACTTCGATTCAAGTGTCACGTGATACACAAAAGTCTCGTCAGTTGTCACGATATGGTACAGGGACTCATCGCTTTTCCCACGTGAAAAACGTCAATGGCTGGAAGCCCGTTTGGTTTTGTGTTCCTTGATGAGAATCTTGGGCACCCATGGTGAGCACAATTTTGGGAACTGTAATCGACCTGTCACATTGTTATAAATAATCGGTGAAATTTGTGTAAAATGCAGGAACTGTGAACCTCCTGTCCCCACGAATTTACTCTTGGACTATACTCACCAAATCGTCATCGGCATTACAACTTCACCCCACACTTCACTAATTTGGCGATGAAAGTCAGCCGGTTTGACATTTCTCTCATTCGGGAAACGGATACCAGACAGTATTTCACAGTCGACAGAACCGATAAATTACCTTGAACATGTCAATCGCTCATCACGAACCACACACAAGAACTAGTAATTGAGCGTACAAATTACTTAGCAACTGGACAACTGAATGCAGATGCGCGCAACGACAATCGCAACGGCAATAATCGATAACGGAACTTACTTTTAGCGGGAGGAAAAACGAAGTGTGATATTGAAGAAGTTATGTTTGGAATATCTGAAACGCCGTAGGCTTTGCTCTCGTGAGAAGCTTCTTTTTTTTCTTTTTTTTTTGTCGTAAGTTCATGACAGATTTATTTCAGCATGACGGCAAACATATTTTACTAGCAGAAACATTCATATCGAGGAATGAAAAAAAAAATTAATTTTATCTACTCATTTTTTCCCCACGAGCGGCGGTACGGGAATGTAATAAAAAGGATTTTTCGAGCTAACAAACTTAAATCCAGCAGCAGGAATTGCTCTGGTCATTCTGTTCATGGTTTTCCTACGTCACTACAGGTGGAGAAAGGTTAATCATTAAGATGGTCTCGGGGTGTCTCTTGTCATATCCCTTTCCATGCAGATACGTTTACACATCAGGTGCTATGCATCCTCCGCCACCTAGTTTTGTACTGAATCTCGGAGTAATAGTAATAAAAATTTAAGCTCCTAAATTGTTCCCCTATGGCTGGATACAATTCTGCTAGCAGCTAGCAATCTCCCCCCCCCCCCCTCCCTCCTAGCCATCCCACCACAGTTATGCAACTGTGGCTTTTCTTGGTATGGAATAGAACTATATGTTAAAAGACTCTTTCAACTGAAACCGATTCCTTTTGTCTGTTTTCATTTATAGAAATCCTTTTCATGGCTCAATGATGCAGTGTATCAAAAATAATTTTTTCTATCAGTTTGTTTGATTGGGAGCAATGATTCAATGGAAAGATATTTTGTAAAAATGTTCATTTATATGACGGATCCGGAGTACGGGGATACTCTACTAGATGGCGCTACAGACGCAGTGAGCAGGATGCCAGCACCCCAGCGACTGCGGTGACCTACGAGGGGTCTACTTGAGAGCAGCGCACAGCACACGGAGCTCTCTTCATGCCTGATCATCGAGGCAACATTACTCCGCTATCTGTCATTGTGTATTGTGAGACTGAACCTAATAAACCGAATCCTTGTATCAGCTGTGTTCTCGTAGTTACTCTTTACTGTTCGAGGGATATCCACAGCCTACCTTCGCTATTGAGTCATCTACCTCGAACCGGGAACTCCATTCAACCCACCCGACTCCTGATCTTTCCCGGATGGATTCGACATATATTTCTATCCTAATTAGAATAATAGCTATAAGTGGTGCCAGATATTTACTAGGGAAGAAAGGCAAACACTAGTTTAACATTTCAGTTTATATTTACGCGTATATCAAAAGCATCAATGAAAAGTTATGGAAATGGGAATATTTCAAAACTTTAGTATTACAAAAAATGATTCCATCACTAATAACTTTGAAAGAGCGAAAGAACTCAATTTAAAATCTGTGAATGTGGTGGGCACCTCTATCTCATTCCTCTCCCTGATCATTAGGAGTTTTTTTTTTAATTAACTTTCCACAAGTACGTAACGTGTAGGGTTGCAACGATATATCGGTCAACCGATAATATAGATAGTATATTGACAAAAAATATCGATAATAACCTTATATGCAGTTGAAGGCAAAGGTTTTAGGTATTTAATGAAGCATTTAGCACCGTTATACAAAGTAACTTCTCGTGGAACTATAAAAAAATAAAAATAATATATGAAAAAAAATTCAAAAGTTCTGGAGAAGAAGTAGAAAAGTGTGAAGCATTTTTCTATTATTACGTGTATATGGTCTACAGTAACAATGGCTTGTTGGAGATTATGGCACGCTTTTTGCTGAATAATGAATTAAAATCAATAATGATTGGTGTACGAGCTGGATTCAAATGTGTTCAAAATTGTAATTAATCATTTACTCAAAGTTGCCTCGTCGGTAACTACTAAAAACTTCTTCTTAAAGGTAGGAACCACTGTCACTCAAAGTATGAATAGAATTCATTGGAAAGGGTTAGGTAAGCTAGTGTTCGGGATCTGTCGATGTTTCGCAGAACTATTTTTTTTAATAAACTACCTCCAATTTATTATTTGATTTAGATAATTATTTCTAATACAATATATACAAATATCGGAAAATATCGATATTATCGGCTTGCGACCGATATTATCGATTATGGATAAATGCCTGGTGTCGATATCAATATCGATACTTTTATCGATATTGATATCAACTTGCATCCTTCATGACTTGATGTAGCTCATACTGTTAGTCTGAAATCATAATTTTAAGGAGACCACGGTGATACATAACAGTGAGATGTATTTTCCTAGAATGAGTCATATTCACAATGGTTATCCCTTAAACTGAGAGAGATTCTTCTCACTAGGATATATTTTTTATGACACTTCTTACGTCCAAAGAGGAGAAGCCTTAACAAATTAGGAAATTGATATCAGCTGCTTGTTTTCCTTTCGTCCATCTTTACATTATCTATTATAGGTTGAGATCATCTTGTGCCCTCTTCATCCTCCCTGCAAAACAAACATAATACATAAAATGTGTGCAGAAAGTTCAAATGTGTTATCGCCGTTTGATACAGTTCATGGGAGAGCTGTATACACACGATACCGGCTGACCTGTGGTTGTAATACGCAATGCGGCCTCAATGACAGAACTATCAAGTGGACACTAAACGCTCCTCTCACAAGTCCTGCACTTAATCTAATCGGTAATCCTACCTGCTGATGGGGCCTATAGTTGAATGTGCAATATAATCCATGCTGCTATCCTCTTGCATTTCACAAGCTTAGGTAAAGGTGAAGGTCGGATTGGGCTCTCTTAAAACCTCGAGATAGGACATCCAACAAGGAATCTTTCGGTTCCCAATCAGACAGTAAAAAGTTGAGTTACCACAACTTTACTGGTAAATGAGGTGATTTAGGTATGCATTCGTTGTTTATCATATAGTCGCCTATTTTCATTCTGGCTGCACCGAAGTAGTTCTATCAAAAAGTATTCTGCTGATAATTCCGTAGTATTAATATGTGCCTTTATGATGACCAAGGAGTTTGTTAACGTTATGAGGCCCTGAAATTCGCCGTAACTAGTGTAATTTTGTATTATTATTAAATTTCTTTACGGCTCGGTGACAGCGACATTATTACAGCCGGGAAAAGGTTGTAGGAAAGGAAACGTTCAGGAAAAGGCTCTTATGAACAGCCGTTACGAAATCTACTTGGAGTTTTTGTAGAAACCATAGAAAACTAAAATTTGTATAGGTAAACGAGGAATGGTTCTCTAAAATGCCAGGACCAAGTGTTATGACTCACGCACGAAATTTTCTCCAGGCTCATGTAGTGTTCGTACAAAGCAGTGTACACAAACCACAGTTTTGTTAAATGTAGACTAATACTTAACAGCACATGAAGCCATATTTCTTTACGTCCCCCAATACAACAGAAAAAAAATCTGAACTAAAATACGCAGGTAAAACAGAATCCAGATAAAAACGGTGGCTTTTAATTTTGCGTGATACATTCGATACTTAATTAAATTGGTATGGGTGATATTTTCTATGTAATAATTACGTTAAAACACCTCTGCAGTCTAAAGTAAACTTCCAATCTCGTCTAGTGGTAACTTGATTCAACAAACATACAAAGAAATATTAAATGATGCAAACTTGAGAATTACAGAACTTATGTAAAGAAATTGAAAATGTTTGTTTACTTTGTTAATCTGAAGAGGAGCTGCACCAGTTAAGGCAATAGAGCCAAAAAACTAAAGTAGTTATAGAAAATCTCCATAAAAATTCTATATTGGGCAACTGTAATTTTTCTTTCACAGATTGGTGAAGACCGTGTATCACGTGCAAAATTTGCAGTAGTCTTATCTGAAAGAAATTACCTTCTTCTATTGAATGTGTTACACCTCAAAAATTCATTGCGGTGTTTTCCTTTGAAATTGAATAATTTGTCGGCTCGTGCTTTCTGGTATAATTAGATTAAATCTCTCCTGTTTTGTAAATTTCAGATTTTTGTTGTTTTGTTTACTGCTGCAATCAGTCTCGACTGGTTTGATGATAAACTTTTCAACTCAACACACCCCTTACAACTCGGTCCTCAGTTATATGCTTCATATAATCTAATCTCTGTCTTTCTCTACAGTTCTTATTTTCGACTGTTCCCTCCACTAATAAGTTAACCAATC
The DNA here is from genome assembly GCA_031002005.1 of Vandiemenella viatica. NCBI lineage: Eukaryota > Metazoa > Arthropoda > Insecta > Orthoptera > Morabidae > Vandiemenella > Vandiemenella viatica. The sequence goes on along the minus strand of JARYHS010011408.1, from coordinate 271,633,568 downwards.
TTGCATGACCCCTTTCTGTAAGACTCTTGCACAAACATCTTTCCACGCCCATCATGTCCAAAATATTCGTACTTCATCCGTCCACTCAATTTTCATCATCCTTCTGTAGCACAACATTTCAAATGCTTCAATTTTCCTTCTTTCTGGTATACCTAAAGTCCATGTTTCGCTGCCATAAAGTGCTGGGCTCCACACACAGGGTTTTAAAAAGTTATGTCTAAGTTCTAGATCAATTTTTAAAACTAAAAGATTTTTCTTTTTCATGAAGGTTCTTTTCGCTAGTGCTATTCGGCTTTTAACATCATTCCTGATTCGGCTATTGATTGTAATTTTACGTCCTAAGCGTCAAAATTCACTAATTTCTTCTATCGCATCCGACCCTATTTTTATATTTAATCTACTATTTCTGATACAATTCGTCACTTTCGTCATGTTTTGGTTTTTTATTTAGTCCAAAATCATCCTTCAGTATTTTGTTCATGATATTCAGTAACTTCTCAATATCCTCAATCAATTCTGGTAACAAGACAATGTCATCAGAAAATCGTAGCATACTTACTTTTTCTCCTTGAACACTTATGCCATATTCAAATCTTTCTTTCACTTCCTTCATTACTTCTTCTACATACCAGTTGAATATTGGTGGGGATAGACTATAACCTTGTCTCACACCCTGTTTAACTGATGCGTGTCTCTCATGATTCTTTACTTTTACTATAGCTACTTGATCCTTATAATGATTTTATTCTTATATTTTAGACCCGACTTCTTTAAAGTTTTGAACTTCTTTTCCCACTTTCATATATCAGCTTGAATAATCTTTGGCTTACTTCTTCTCCTAGAGATTTTCTAAGTTCTACAGGCATCTCATAAATTTCAGTTGGCTTATTTGAGTTCAAATCTTCATAAACTCTTTCAAATTCCGTCCTTAAAACTGGATGTCCTAAATCATAAATGCCAATATTATATTTTCTTTCCAGCATACTCTTATTCAAATTATATTAGTCATACAGTTTCTCTATGTATTCCTGTCATCGGTTGGTTGTATGTTCTGAGCATGAAAGAGGTTTAACATCAACATCATTATTGTTTACATTGTCTTTCTTAATTTCTCCATGATGGTGTTTAACATCTCTATAGGCATTTCCTTTTCTAATTTTTCTCACTTTTCTTCCAGTAACACTAAATTTGTTTCCTTACATTTCTTGTTTATTTGATTTCTCAAGTATCTGTACCGTGTCTTCCTGTTTTAAAGTGAGTATTTTTATGCTTTCTTCTCTTCACCAACTTCATATTTTCTTCAACGATATTTTTGTGGCCTCTTCTGTCCTATTGCCTATCTTTTCTTTACTAGTTTTGAGTATCTCTCTCTTTAGCGCAGTCCATTTTTCTCCCGCTGAATTCCTTTTGGAGTTATATCTTAGACCCATGTCTACAATCTTTCAAAATTTGTCTCTCATGTGAGATTCTTTCTATTTTTACCTTGTAACAATCTCACACCACTCCAATCAATTTTAATATTATTATTATTGTATTTTTATTATTATTACATTGTTTGTTTTGAGTAATTATAAGCTTCATAAATAACTGTATTAACAGTTGTTAAGTTTGTTTTGTATCTCACCGGGTTTCCTCAAACTATAGTTTATGTGAGTAGCATAAGATCTTTATCGATAACTAGCATTGTCGAATCTTTGGACTAAACTTGCAACAGCGTTCGATATGATGATGACATATGGTAGCCGTATTTCGTGAGAGGTTTTAGGTGCTTGTTTGAATGTAGCACGAGTGTTTTGAAAGTTGATTCAAGGAACAGTGTTATTTAAATTAAGTAGCCTAGTATAACGATCGGAACAGTGAGTTTTCATTTCTAGACTTAACAAAAGTACGTCTCATTTGTTTGGCGTTATATATCGTTAACTATATTTAATTAAAACTATTATAGCTGACAGCTGGCATATATTAATGATAATGATGGGATGGATCTTCTCGTCTAAAAAACACGCTGTCATCCCCAATCAGTGTGGCGATGTTAATAACTGACATGATTCTTCCAGGGTTGTCTTGGTAATTGACAGCAACTAATTACCCATGGTGATTGAGCGGAAGGCTCATAACTTTCAATATGACGTTTATCATAGTTTATTGTCTTGACAGCACAAAAAAAGAGCCTTCATGAAAAAGAGAAAACTTTTAGTTTCAAATATAGATCTAGAACTTAGAAAGAACTTCTTAAAACTCTATGCTTGGAGCACAGCACTTTATGGTAGCGAAATATGGACTTACCAAAAAGAAAGAAAATGAAGCATTTGAAGACTGTAAGTGGACAGATAAAGTACGAAATGAACGAATTTTTGAAATGGTGGTGAGGAAAGAAGTTTGTGGAAGAATCTTACAGAAAGAAGAGACAGGTTGGTAGGTCATATTTTAAGACATGTTGGATTGGTTAATTTGTTAGTGGAGGGAACAGTCGCATGTAAGAACTGGAGAGGAAGACAGAGATTACAATATATGAAGCAGATAATTGAGGACGTGGGTTGTAAGGGGTATGTGGAGATGAAAATGTTAGCACAAGATAGGAAGGGATGGAAGACTGCATCAAACCAGACGAGAGACTGATACAGCAATATATATATATATATATATTATTATTATTATTATTATTAATGTGACTATTGTTTGTTTAATTTTTTCAATGCATTATTTAGCACATAATTTTTATTAATTTTTTCAGCACAAACAAGCAGAATTTATGCCTCTGTGAATGATCTACGAAGACAACAAATCACCTGCAAGTACGCCAATGAAGCAATTTACGAGCAGAACGGTATGTACATAAGATCAACTTCAAGAAGTCAAAACGAACTACATTCACTAGTTGCACCGGTTAAATTACAAAATCAGAACGTTATTCTATCTATTATCAGTGTTTATTTTGTTTATTCATTACTTATGAGCTGAAATATTTACAACTGAACGGAATTGGATATGCAGACTCAGCGATAATGTATTCGCTAGTGAGATTTTTCATGTTGCGTAATGTAGTGCCGAAAAAGTGGTAATGTAGTCCCGTAAAGGAAACAGCTTCATGGTGTACCAAGCAATAATGTTCAAACAGAACTACTGCTCAAGATAAGGAACTTTTATGAAGTGTCGACGGAAGCAAACGTGTGTTTTAACATAGAGAAACAAAATCCGTAAATCCAGATACCTGTGCACGGCCACATCCTGTCTGATGTTTGAATAATGTGATGGCTTTAATGCAGGATATAATAACATGAAATAAAAGTATAATATTAATGTGGTAATTGGCCGTAATTCCACAGTTGTTGAGCAATAATTTTATAAATAACTCGTTCTACAAACATCTGTTTGGTGAATTTTATTTTATTTTATTCCCCAGACGCGTATCTCCACTGATGATGCCCTGCACCACAAGGGCGAAACGCATCTGGTGGATAAAATAAAATAAAATTCACCAATACTGTTGTTTGTAGAACTAGTTGTTTATAAAATCAGAAAATAAAAGTGTTAAAGCTAGCGTTGTCCGAAGAGGGGGATCTTGGGCGACAAGCCCAAGTAAAATTTGGTTTCACTTCGCTATACCTAGCATGAACGTTATGCTTTAAAATATTCACCACTCCAAGACACTGTTTTACAGATTTCCCGATGAATGACGAAAATGGTAGTTGTTGTGAGCCAATAGCAACGCTGGATTGCTTTAACGACAAACGTTTGTGCAATTTTTCTTTTATGCCTGAGCTGTTCTGTTCATGGGGAAATTTGAGTACTGTAGTTCCCCGATTGTCAGATTTTTTCTCTCACTTCGAGTGACTTTCGAGACGCTAGGTGACCTGGGAAAAGTACACAACGAGGGAAATCATTCGGGACCCACCTACCGACATTTCAAACTTGAAAACCAGCGATTGATGGGTTTGACGTCCGTTTCTGCCTTAGCCAAGACATCAAGCTGGTGATAATATCTCTCGACTGTTTTGATGCAATCCTCCATCACTTCTTATCTTCCGCTAACCTTTTCATCTCAACATATCTCTTACAACACACATCCTCAATTAATTGCTCAATATATTTTAATCCCTGACTTTCTCTGTAATTCTTTCCATCGATTGTTCCCTCCACTAACAAATTAACCAATCCATGATGTCTCAAAATATGACCCACCATACGAAAGCTGGCGTTGTTTGACGAGAGTGATCTTCAGCGACAACTCCAAGCAAAATGTCGTTTCGGCTCACAACACGTTATGAACGTAAAGTTTTAATAAATTCACCATTCCAAGCCACTGTTCAACAGATCTCCCGACTAGTGAGGAAAACGTATGAGACCATGGTCTCTTCTTTCTTTTAAACTTTTCCATAAACTTCTTTCCTCCCTCATCATTTTCAAAACACATTCATTTCGCACTTTATTTATTCGCCAACAAACTATGTTCCCTACAATAGAGATCGTCACAGATCCTTCGATTGGTAACAATGTCAGAAGTAAAGGCTCTTCCTCTATCCACATTTATAACTTGTGACTTTGTAAGAATCTTGTTGAACTGTGATCCAGTTAACGGTTATTTGGTTTGTACGTTTTGAAGTAAGTAAAACCAAGATATATTATTTGTTAGTTAAATTTAATTAGTTTTTCTTGTTTTCTTCCCAGAAAATTATCCTTTCGTATAAATTTTTAATCTACTATATAATTTTCTAAAATTACTCACTCACCTCGATAGCTATTGGCAGGAGAACGGTGTCACGTGTCAGCCTTCTCTCGCAAATCAACAGCCACGATAGATATCATTAGAAGAAATTCGTGGTTATGTCCACAATTTAATAGTTAAGCAACTGCTACCAAATTAATTGCCATAATACCATCATTAAGTTTGCTTTTCATAGTATTTCATAGTTATAAAGATATCGATAAACTTTACGGCTGAAAAAACGTGGAACATATTTTCATCAACACATTGCTAATGAAAGAAACAAAAAAATTTAAAAAATACTTTAAAGAAAAAAACTTAAATTACTCATGGTCTCTGCTGGAAACACGGATGCCAATTGTGATTCCCGCCTAAGCTAAATTTCATTTTAATTAAAATTTTCGATAATGTTGTTGCTTGACCAAAGTTTATACATTACGATTTATTTGCTGTATTTATATGTTACAGAATCGAGTATTCTGGCAATTAATTTCTTTAGAGTTGTTCAACTGTTTAATAATCTGGAATCTGTATTAAGTTCTCTGGCCATTACAGACACTATGACGCAAGATTACATTTTGAATGCCCATCGTCAATTTAAAAAAAGTAATGCTTTCGAGCAAACAGGAATTATTCAAATTTCCCAGAAGGGTCAAATACAAGTCAAGTTTGTATTTCGGCAAGTTCGAGTCTACGACATGTAAAACTATTTAATAACTACGTCTATTAATACTTAAGAGTCCTTCAAGCTCAATAGATTTTATTCATTCTAAGGGTGAAACACAGGTCAAGTTCAGATTTGGTCATATCAGGTCAAACTGTCATAATCTTTGACGCTAAAAAACTGAAACTATTTTGGACCCGTGACGATACGCAATAAACTGTCACGGACTTACGCTAGTATTGTAAATAATTATAACAAGCAGAAATTATTCGATGAATAATTGCATAACAAAATTACCCACCCCGAAATAGAGAACGTATCGTTGGGTCGAGGCAATCTGCACAGTGTTGACCTGAAGGACGTGGACTTGAGTCACGATAAGTGCAACGTTCGTAGGAGGTCGAAACGGCAGGTCGGGTTGATAAGACTGTATCGACGGCTCCGCAGGTGGTCGCGTGGCTTGTGTTTACGTCGTCCCTCTGGCAACGCCAGTGGCTGACCTCTATACTGCTGAACTGTACACGCCAACTGCCTCTCTGTTCCTCTGGAGGCGTTGACGGCAACGGTTACAACTTGCGGAGCGCTGCTTCCTGGTGCCGCAACTGGCAAATTGTGCATCTCGTGTGTGATTCGGTGAATCTTCTACAGTGAAATTACTGAAAAATTTAGAGTTTGTCTTTCGAAAGAGAATATTACTACAGCTCGTGGCATCAGAATTATTCTAACAGGAGTAATCGATAGGTGTCAAAGATCGATAGCAGAGTGTTTCGATAATTCCACTGCATCATTTCGATCGGTTCTGCTTCTGTAGTCGCTGAAGCAAACTAGTATAGGAGTACATCTTTCTAGCTCTGGACTGTGACACACTGTGAAGGCAGCTACCACAGAAGTATTCATAAATTGGTGTGAGGGGTGTCCTGTTCGAATCAGATATTTTATATCATTATACTTAACAGAACTGTTTCTGGTTGTGAACAACTGAATCAGCTTTTGAAAATTACTTAGTCATAAATGTTGATGCGGTAGCATTTCACAATTGCCTATCGTTCTTTTCTAGAAAGTTGTTGGTCGTTCATACCAGCGTTCATCAGCGTGTGATAAGTGCATAAGCAGACCACACGAACTCACAATTCATCGAAATTCTTGTAACCAACGGCGTACATGCTGCTGTACCTTCTGAATTAATGCATTTGACACAGTGTATTCGAGTTTCGAAGTGTAGCACATCACTATAGTAGATAAATAACAGCAGTTTGATTGCTTATCGTTTTTAGAGAGTATTTCGTACATGTGTTAACTACATCAGAAATCATTTCAGCTACTCGTACTGCTTCAGCAGTGGTTAATTATTTCAACGCTCTCTGTTTTACTGAAACACAATGTGTACTCCAATCTGCGGGGATAAGGAGGAATTCGATCTCCCATTTGGTGAGTAGAGCATATTTGATTGTATTACTTCAGAAAGTAAGAATTCCAAGTGTCTTAAACAACTACGCAAAACATTATTTTCTTGATAATCTATTCAAGGAAGTTGATATTGTAGTGTTAACAGATTTTCATTGATATATTTTTTGTTATACACAGATTTTAAATTTTATTTCAGCTTAAGAAATGTAGTGTTGTTTAATTTCCTCAATGTAGTTACATAGTTTTCTCTGGGAACATCACAAAAATATTTATTTTTCTTTTACACCAACTGTCGGAAAAACAGATATAATAATTCCATATGCTAATTAATCTCGTAGATCAGAGTTTTACCAACCTGAGTTCCACAGACCTATCATAATGGGTCTATGGGAAAAATAAAAATTAGATTAGTAATTACGAAAACATAAATTGAGGCGTGAAAACACACGAACTTTGGTCACAATCTATGAGATGAGAGTCGAGCAATCAAATAACGGTTCTAGAATAGCCAATTTGCAATTATCATTATTATTATTAAGGGGTCCATGGGTAGTTTTTAAATGGTTCGTCGTTGAAAAAGCTTGAGAAAGGCTGTCGTAGATATAAAAATACTACACATATGACGTAGTTTTTACTCTTGAAGAGTTAACGTAACGCAAGCAACACATCTTTCATAATCATTACGTCATTACCACCCTAAGAAAACTTGAACTGCTGGTATCGCAAACCTTGAATGAGTCGATTTATTGTCCCAAGCAAAAATAATTAAAGCATCTGCATCTTCATAATTTTATGCTCTGTAATTCACAAAAATCTGGTTGGCAGAGTAATCTCCACACCAAAAATAATATTTCTTGGTGCATTCGAATCGCTAATTGCTCGGGGGATGAAAGAGTGCATAAAACGTACGTACTACAACTAAATTCCCTTACTTAATCCCTCAGTCATTGCGACTCAAAATACTGATGGGACTAATATTTAACGACTGTTATTTGTAAAATTGGATTTTTCTATATTTTCCAATTAATTAACTGAAAAACTAGATATTCTGTCTGCCAGGAATCCTATTCTATCCGCTATAACAGTTCTCTAACACGTCTGTAAGGGCGGAGATAAGAGGTTACTAAACGAACAGCCCTTCTCTGCACTTTCCAGATTCTGGCAGTCAACCTTCAGCTAGTTAAACGTATCATATGTAACACAATAGTGTTACATACTACAGTAATATTCGCTACCTTTTTGTACATGCATTACAATCCTTGAAAATTAGACTTATCACTACCAATCTAGAAATTTATTTACCTACGTGGTATGTGTGGTAGCCACTAAGGACTCAGTGGGAAGCATGTGGAGCATGGTTATAAAGAGCATGGTTATTGCAAGAATCATGGTCAACGATTGAACTTATAGAGAATATCAAAAATAATATAATACAATATAATACATAAGAAAACTTCGATCTTGCAGGTTATGATCTTAATGAATCCTGTAATCACAAATAATATAATACAATATAATACATAAGAAACTTCGATCTTGTATATTATTATCTTAATAAATCATGTAATCACAAATAATATAATACAATATAATACATAAGTCAATGCAATAACAACAGGTTAAGCCATGAGAATATCCCTCATCACAATATCTCCACTTGTATTAAACATCCAAACAGAAAATCCTTACGCGCTAGGAAACGTAATATAACAGGGCAGGCTCTCACCAATTTACCATCATGTAACAAATCTACAACTAGTATCAAACACAATTTGTACAGAGGAGGCCAAATACACCAATTATTTCAAACGAAGAGGAATCAGTTCACCTCAGCGTCCTTCCATTTAACCTACGAATCAAGTTCTTAACAAAGGGTTCTGACACACTATAGTTTGTGCACACCAGCACATAAGTCGTTACCACCCACACACACTGATAAGGTGGCGGGAACGATTAGGACCACATATCGAGGAATTTCGTCCATTCCCGTAACACAATTAACAAGAATGCAGAAAGCGACGCACTTTGTAGTTGGAGACGTCAGGTATTCTATCCCAAATACCCAACAGGGCTAGAAAATGGCAACTTATAACCTCGAAGTCACCACCAGCCCCGACCACCACCGTACTCCAGAATCGGCGGAAGAGGCGCAGCAGAGGAATTCCTTCGATTAATGCGAGCGAGGAACGGTCTCGGTGGAAAAACAAATCCACCTCCAGTAGTACTTCCAGGCTGCCTGGGCAAATTACAAGAGCTCGCTATACCAGCGGGCCTCTAACGTCGCAGTCCCCTTGAGGAAAGTATTAGGCCCAACGAACCAAGCCGCTGCTGCCACCCGACTTCCCTTCCCCGGTTTCGTGTTCCCGATTATATCAGCTCATTCAGCGGTAGAGGGCACCACCGGGCCACAGCGCTCTCTCACGGGTGAAACTAGCACCGCGGGCTCAGCATCAGAAGACGATCGCGGGCGGGGAAAATATACAATGTGAGCCGAGCACGGCTCACTACGACGGGGAGTTACACTGCTAAAATCGAATTCCCTTTACTTTTGATATAATTCACTCATTCAAGATTTTCAGTGATTTAACAGCTGATTTTGAACTTATGGGCATTTAGATTCTTCCATTCTTTTCTTTATTTTGCACATAGGTTAAGCTAACATAGTGAAACAAAGTAAAGGTCGTGTGGAATTTTTAAACTATCAGCAGTACTCTTCACCTCCCCACAGTAAACTGCTTCATTAGCAAACTACCTTAAAGTTTTATTAATGTACTTTCGAAAGTAATCCATAAAAATTAACAGAACTTCTATATTACATATAGTGGCACATACTATGACTATCAAACCAAAGATCTCGTATTCCTGTAGAGTCTTTTTGAGATACTCCATTGCTTGAATATTCGATGTCGAAGGCCTTCAGGAAATCTGAAAAATTTCCGTGAATTCATGACCTTGATCACGGTCTGCGAAAATGTAGCCAGAAGTATCACACAAGATTTATTATTCGAAAATTCCCGCTGATGCATCAATATTTTTTCTTCTAGAATTTTGTAATATTTAAGCTTGTAACATTCACCAAACTTCTCCTTTAGATAAATTGTAGATAGTTTATTCAAGCGTTTTCGAATATAGTTTCTTGACAATGAGAAATAACTGAGATTTTTAATCGGAAGCCACTTTTTTCTCTTATAAGTATTATGGTGCATGTTAATTTCAGATGTATACTCGTAGAATTCACTTATTGGGATATATTCTGGACCAGGTGCGTTTTCACAATTCGTAATTTTTGTTGCTTTACAATATCTGCACTGTTTGTTTGAAAATAATACTCCTCTAACCACTTTTTCTTTTGTGAATGAATTTTTAATTCCTTTAGGTATAATATCAACATTTGTAGCGCTGTTATTAACATAAACAACCATTAAATGTTAGTGATATACTTCCCTTTGTTAGAACGTTCCAACACTGAGGACCGAGAGGGAGAAGACAAGGAATGGTAAGGAATACGGCAATGATCTTTTCGAAGCATTAAGTTGAGGCGATTTTTTGAAACCTTGGAAAATGCAAATCTGTATGTCTGGACTTGCGACTGAAACTCTTGGATAGAGCTGTAAAAGTAATGAGAAAATATGTAGCCGTGTGTATTCGTTACTAAACCAATCAGTACCGTTACTGTCGTATCGTTACTTTTGGTACAATCCAGATTTAGTGTGAAGCATTGTATTGAGTCACGCCGTTACTGTCGTATCGTTTCGTTTCGTTACTTGTTACTTTTGACACAATCGAGCACTAGTATGAAGCATCGTGTCAAGTCGCGTAGCGTACGGGTTACAGGATGACTTCTTTCGTTCTTTGTAAAGTTTAAATAAATTGTTCGTTTCCGCTGTAAAATAAAACAGAAGTTGGAATATCGCATTTTAGAATAAACACATTTCATAAATGTTTGAAATAATAAAATCTCATTAAGGTGTAATCAATAAAAAAAACAATAACCATCTCAATTATCTATCCAAATATTCTATTTACAAATTATGCTCTATATATATTTTAATGTTGAGCAAAAGAAAAACTACAAAATAACTCTTTATATTGTAAAAATTAGTTACCTCGTTAAAAATACCAACACTTAACAGTAAATTATATTAATTATATTGAAATAATGTACGCGCATAATGTTTGTACTTAATTCCTTTTCAACGAAGCGAATCCAAATAATAATTCCCAAAAATATGCTAAACTCACTTAGTCGCTGATAAAACCGTTCATTCATTAAAATTTCGTTTAGTGCTGATTTTCCCGCATGAAGGGCGTATTTTGTTCGTTTATCGAATCAAACTGACATCTATACGTCAACGAGTAACGAAATGAATTTGTGAGTAACGATTCGGTACTTCGAGTCAGGCGACGAACCCGTTACTCAGTAACGCATACATACGGTTTCCTACAGCTCTATACTTAAAAAAAAATCTAGTCCAAAATGTTAACACTCAACCACCAGACTCGATAACTTTACTGTCTTTACAACTGATTTGTCTTAAAACTTCTTTTGGTTTTCCGCTAGTCATTTAAATATCGTTACCTGATTCAGGCAACACATTTTCCTTCTAATGCTTAGCTCACAAGATTTTTATATCCTTACTGCTTCTGTTATTCTAGGAAATACACGTGTGCTCCAAATGACTGTTCTAAATGCTATTTATGTTTGGTTACAAACAATATCTCTTTCTGCGTATCAACAAGAATAGAGACACCTAAAACTAAAAACAGGTTTGTCAACTGAATGAGATGTACTTTACAAATTTTAGTTACAGTAATGAAAGCTATCTAAAAAGACGTTATAATTGAGAACGGGAGATACGTCATTATTAGACGTCGTAGACGCTGATACTGTATGAATTATGCTCTTTGTCGAAGTCTAAATGTAACGAAGATTACAGGGAAATAAATAATGTTATAAATGAAAAAAGTTTGGGGACGTATTTTGGATGTTTGAACTATTTTCCTCAATCACGCCTTAATTGCTCGCCAGATTTAAATAATATTTTACACGGAGTTAGTATATCTACAACTACATAACTACATCTACATATATACTCTGCAATTCACAAAATTGTGGGTGGCAGAGGGTGCTCAGCACCAAAGCTAATCTCTTTGTTGTGCATTCCAGTCCCTAATGGTACGAGGGAAAAAAGAATTCATATAAGAATCAGTGCGGCACCTTATTTCTCTAATCTTATCTTTCCTGTCATTTCGGCTCAAATAGGTGGTGGACAAAGTATTTCACTACACTCGTGAGCGAAAGTGGGAGTACACATGTTTACCAATAAGTTTAAACGAAACGTGCGTCGTCTATCTACCAGAGGACTCCCAGTCTAGTCTACTAATCAGTTCTGTGACGCTTTCATAAGGACTGTAGCAAGCGGTCACGAATCGAGCATCTCTTCTCTGTAGATTAACCCCTTACGAAACGGATCCCAAATGGCAAAACAATAGTCCAAATGTGGAAGCACAAGAGATTTGTACGCTATCTCCTTTGTTTGTTCATTGCAATTTTCAAGATTCGACCTATGAATCACAGCCTAGAATTAGCTATACCTACTAACGAATTAATGTGTATGTCCCATTTCATGTTCCTTT